>PVJD01006160.1:0-102929 GCA_004026545.1 Mormoops blainvillei | reverse complement strand
GCTCACCCAGGGCAGCCCTTCTGGGCAATTGCTGGAGGAACACAACAGGCGGCTCACACTGGGGCTGGTTCCCAGGGCTTTGCTGAGTTTTGAAAATGAAAATCTGAAACGATGGTGACTAAATGACATGGAAAAATCTGCAAAGATGAGGTGTAAAAGGGCAGTTCATTCCCACAGTCAACAGAAGGTTTTGGAGAGTGAGAGGCCCCGGGTCTAACGTGGAGACGGTACTTCTCAGGAGACCGTGGCTATTACAGGACCCATAGAAACCGCGGCTGGAGAGAGCAGCTTTGGGGGCTGAGTTCGTGTTCTGGCTGGTGCTGCGGCCCACGCGGCTGGGAGGAAACCACTTCCTTCTCCCGTAGCCGGTGAGCCCATCGCGTCCTGGTTGCTGTCCGCTCGTCTCACGGGGCCTTTACTGGGCGAGAGGAAGTCGGCCCAGGCGCTCACTGGGCCGAGAGACCTCGCGTCCCCGCAGCCTGGCTGGGGGAGTTCAGGGAGCGCTGAGGGTTGGGAAAGCCGACGACGGAGGAGACTCCGTCCCCGGCGCCCGCGGAGCGGCGTGCTGCCAGCAGGGGAGGCGCGTCTGGGGATCCAGCCGCCTCTCTGGGCTTCCGTCGGGCTGGGGCCGCTACGGGCCGGCCGCGGCTCGCCTCTCCGTTTGTGCTCGTCCCCCGCTTTCGGCCTGGCCCCGGACCTCCGCGCTGGGGTCCCCGGAGCGCGAGGACGCGGTGCTGAGCCCGTGCGCCAGGCGCCAGGCCCTGACGCGGAACGAGCGGTCCAGCAGCAGGTAGATGAGCGGGTTGGCGCAGCTGTGGCCGAAGGCCAGGCAAGTGGCGACGGTGAGGCCCCAGCGCAGCGCCTGCAGCAGGAGGCAGGGCAGAGGCACCGCCCCGAGGTGCGCCAGGTGGAGGACGGCGCGCAGGACGCCGAAGGGCAGCCAGGAGCCCACGAAAGCGCCCTCGACGGCGCAGATGATGCGCAGCGGGGCGGCAGGGACGCGGCCCAGGCGCGGCGGCCGGCGCAGACGGAGCGCCAGGCGGCAGTAGCAAAAGAAGGTGGCGCCCAGGGGCAGCGCGCAGGTGAGCAGCAGCAGCAGCAGCCCGAGGGCCTGGAAGGCGTCCGAGGGCCGCTCCTCGCACTGGCTGCCCGGGCCTTCCGGCAGCGGCTGCAGGTCGCGGGAAATCAGGGCGGGCAAGCCGACCAACAGTGCCGCGGCCCAGGCGCCCCAGCACAGGGCGCGCGCGCACCGCGCGGAGCGCAGCGGGCGCGCTCCGAGGGGCCGGGCCACCGCCAGGTAGCGGTCGGCGGCCAGGCCGGCCAGCAGCAGCGCGCCTGCGCAGCGCGAGGCGGCCAGCGCGAAGCCGCTCAGCTTGCACAGAGCGAGGCCGAAGGGCCAGCGGCCACCCCACGCCGCCGCCGCGGCCCACAGCGGCAGCGTCAGCACCAGGCCCAGGTCGGCTGCCGCCAGGTGTAGCACGAAGGTGTCCGCCAGACGCCGCGGGGCGCGACGCCAGGCCAGCAGCCGCAGCACCAGGCAGTTGCCCAGCAGACCGACGGCGAAGGCCGCCAGGTAGAGCGCGGGGACGAAGGCGCGCGCGTAGGGCAGCTCCCAGGACGCGCACAGCTCCAGCTCCTCCTCCAGGGCGCCGGACCCGGAGCCCCAGTAGTCCCAGGACGCAGTCTCCGGGCTGGGGCTCCAGGGCTGGGTGGGGGCCATGGCCGGGCCAGAGCCTGTCCTCACCGACGACGCAGCGTGGGCGCAGGTGGCAACAGCGGCTCTGCAGGCGGGTGCCCAGCACCTCCCTTCCTGCAACCCTGGCCCAGGGGACGGTGGGCAGGAAGGGGGAGGGCGAGGGGAGGAGGGTGCGGGGGAGGGGCCGCCCCTGTGGCGCAGGATGGCGGCCCACGATTTGGGGCAGCCCAGGGGAAGGGTGAGGAAACGGGCAGGGCAGAGGGCCTTCAGTCCTGGGTCCTCGGAGGAAAAGTCCTCTGCTCCTGGAGACCCGCTTGGCCTCCCACTGGGGGCAGCCTGATGTCAGGGTGCAAGGGGGCGGGCACGCTGGAACCCTGGCTGTTCTCGGTCCCCAAACAGCCAGTCTCCGGGCTACGGTGGTCTCTAGTTTCAGAGAGGAGGAGAGAGACCCGCAGAGGAGTTTCCTCTGGGCGGGAGGGTCTCAGCCTGCACCCACCCAGCTGCCTTCCCAGAAGGAGAGCTTGGGCGGCCCTGGGCTGGCGGGTGGGGGAGGCTGCGCTTGCTAGGGCCCTGAGACGCAGGGCTGAGTGTCTGAGCGCAGAGCGGCTTTTCCGACGCCATGGGGTCCTCTGGTAGCCACGTGGAGGAGTTTAGGCTAAGGAGCGAGGGGCGACATTATCCACACAAAAGGAGCAGAGCCAGAGGTTCGGATCCAAGCTCTTCCCCACTTCCCTCCACTCTGCAAAACCTGCCTAGGAAGCCAAACACAGGTGGAAGCTCAGCACCGCTGACTAAGATGGCACCCTACGTAGCACAGGTTGGTTGTCCTAATTTAGGAGCCAGGAGCTTACAGGAAGAGGGAAAGTTGGGGGAGGGTCCCAGGGGTGGTGGGCTCCAGAGGTAAGGATGGGTGCGGGAAGCTGGGCCCTTTCTCTCAGAAGGTGGGGCGCAGCCGGGATTCTGGGTGATGCTGGTGAGGTCCGACCTCCCTGCCTTGAGATGCCGCGTCGGAGCTCACGTTCCCGTGTGTGTGCCTACCCACCTTGTCACCAGGAACCAGCGACCCGTGGGGCAGTGTGGTGTCAAACATCGGGGGAGGATCATGGATTCTATTCGAGTCACTAACAGTGACAGGCGCTGTCCCTGGCACTGCAAGGGAGGCACCCTTGGCCTTCGAGGTTCACGGTCTGGGCCGGGCACAGACACGTGCAGCCATGCAGTGGCCCCCGCCCCGTCCCGCCCTGTGCGCAGAGGCACACTGTGGAGACACTGGAAACAAAGTCCTCCCGGTGGAGACGGGGCACTGAACAGGTGGTCCAGGAGGTGCCGCCAGGGCAGGTCCAGGAAGGAGCTGAGCCCAGGGTGACCACAGCCGGGAGGGGGACGGTTGGGGGGAGGGGCGTGGCGGGAGAGGAAGCAGATGTCAAGTGTGCATTTCCTTCTGTAGGTGGCGCGGAGCCCCAGCCATTGTTGACTAGGACACAATACCCATTTTTGGCAGTACTGTGGGCTGGAAGGGGATAGGCCCGGGCTGGCGACCCCACCGTGGGCTCTGGTCACTGTCGGGGTAGGGAGGTCTGGCAGTGGGACAGCAGGGAGAGGATCGATTCGAGAGAGAAGTGGTCTCAGCAGAGAGGAGTCAAGGACAGGCCTGGGCGCTCTGCTGGGGACACCGTGGGTGTCACCCCGTCCCCCAAGGTGCGGATGCGCATGCATGTGTGTGTACTGGGTTTGGCGCTGATTTCACAGAGAGTGATGAAGGCCTTTCTGATTCAAACGAAGGCACCGAGAGTCTCAGAGGCCTGTCCTGACCCGGACACCCTCTGTCTGCGGCACCCGGAGCCCCAGCGAGTCTGAAATCCAGAGAGGCGCAGCAGGGGAACCGCCAGGTGAGCGAGAAGATGGGGTGAGCGGCGGAGAGGGGGCAAGGGCGGGGCTGGGGAGTGGAACTGGGTTGTTTATGAGAAATGCAGAGACTCTTGCTTCCTGGGCTGTGGTCTCGTACCCAAGGGAAGTTGGTGGCCCAGAGCACGTGGCGCATTCTCTCTGCTGGGCCTGGGCCCCGTGGGCCCTTCTGACCGAGTCTGGACGGGAGGGAGCGGCCCAAGCCACAGCATGCGTCTGGTCCCCACAGGAGGAGGAGACCCCCGAGGGGCCTGGTCACCTGCTGACGGGGGTCCACAGGGCACAGGAGTCAGGGTCCTCGCTCACACTCTCTGTCCTTCACAGTGATCGGCACGAGCCTGGGGCAGAGGTGGTACCTGAGAAATGGACATCACCTTGATCTAGAAAGCTTTCAGCAGTAGGTTTATTTTATTTCTGCCCCTTTGTAGGCTCCTACAACATGCCCCTCCACCCCCCCGCCAATTTCAGTTTTTTTGTACAAGTCATCCTAACCCTTTAGGGAAAGGGCTGAAAATTACACTTGCCTTTTTCATCATGAAAGCCGTCCAACCACATTATAGAACACAGACCCAGAAAGTCATCCCAGGCCTGGTGAACTTACTGCGAACCAGCGTGGACATTGTCAAAAGGGGAGAATTCATTTGTAACCCCATCGTTCTTGGGATTTTCTGTGGGGTTTTTTTTTTTACATTCTATTTCAGATAGTCCCCACTTTTTTTTTTCTTCTTAACCCCCCTGGTCGGAGTCACATTTGTGATGAGAAGGTGAATGCTGTGCCACCTTGCATTTTTTGGGGTGGCTTAATTTTCTAATTCCTGAACTTCGGACATTTGGATTGTGTCCAGTATCTTTGCTGGTACAGAACTTTGTCATAAACAGCTGCACTGGGGACCACAGTTTTCCTTCTTGGGTGCTCTTTTCATGGCGTGACTCCCCCGTGCAGGTCAAAAGCTGCGGAGAGTTCAGGGCTGAGTACCTGTGTGGGATTGTCTGAGGTCTTGGGCTCGGTATGAGCATTAGACACGTCTGTCAATAAAACACATTTTTTCCACTTTTATAGGTAATGAGGTGAAAAGGTACCTTGTTTTAATTTACGTCTCTTCAAATACAAATAAGATTGAAAGTCTTTGCACATGTAATTCTTCACGTGGGGCCTGTCTAATCATGTCCTCCACACGCCTGTCTGGTGTAATCATGTGCATCGTTGTGTGTCGTGGTGCCATTGGATTCAGGTGTTTTCCCAGACCTTTTTCTTAGTGATTTTCCATTGTTTTTAGTTTTACATTTTCACATAGTCCGATCTGTTGTTCTTAGCCATTTCAGGGTTTAAAATGTTAGCTTTCTTCCCTGGGTCGGTGTGGCTCAGCCGGTGGGAGTGCGGTCCTGCAAACTGAGCCATCGAGGGCCCAGGCCCCCGCCTGGGCGGCAAGGTCTCTCTCCCCCCGCCCTCCCTCCCCTCCTCCTCCCTAAGAGCATGGCCTGGGGTGAGGATTAAAGAAAAAGTTACTTTCTCTTTGATGATCTAAAAACACTCAATTCTGTTCTTGTTCAGAAATAAGCGTGTCATTTTTTTCCCATCTACGTAGAGTGCAATCTTTTTTTTCAGATTCCTATCCAACTTTCCCAAAACTATTAAATTGAAAGCATAGATTTTACTTCAAACTACTGCAAAATAATACTGAGTATCAGCTGCAACTGACACAGTTGCACAGACTTAGGACCCGCTCTCTGTGCTGTGCTGTCAGGCTGTGCACATCGCAGACAGGTCACGCGTCTGCGTCGGGTCAGAAGAGGGCAGGATGAGTCGGACGAGCCGTGACCAGACTCCGCCTTCAGTGGCCACTTCTCCTCTCGGGCCTCAGTTCCCACACTTGCCTAATGGGTGTTACGAAGATGAAACTGGCCACCCTGGTGGGGGTGGTGGGCCTGGCCCAGGCGGGGTTGAGCAGGTCCAGCAGGTGCACGCTCTGCAGGGGCACCACGCGGCCTTCACTGGCATCGCAGAGGGTGGCTCGGTGGTCCCTGTCCCTACTGTTCTGGCCCCTAGGACATGTGCTTTCTGTGCACACAGTGGGTGGTTGCTGAGTGGGTTTGGGATGGCCCAGGGTCCCCAAGGGTGGAGCGGCTAACGGACGGGCGGACATAGGGACTGTGAAGATGACCTTGCAGAGCCACTTCTCCTTGTGTATCCACAACTCTCCGGGGGAGCACCAAGCTGGAAGTGGGGTGTCCCTGTGACTGACCGGCCAGCAGGATGGGGTTTCCTGCAGACAGCACCCCAGCCCGGGAGCATATGGGTATGCCTGTGTGTGTGAAGACTCGGCAGGCGCACC
Source organism: Mormoops blainvillei (assembly GCA_004026545.1). NCBI lineage: Eukaryota > Metazoa > Chordata > Mammalia > Chiroptera > Mormoopidae > Mormoops > Mormoops blainvillei. The sequence continues at coordinate 96,995 of PVJD01006160.1, read as the reverse complement.
GGGGGAAGCCCCCCGCCCCAGATGCCCGAGGCCTTGAGGGATGCGTCTGATGCTGTTATTTCAGAGCCATCCAGGGCCACACCTGGGCGGCTGGGAAGGGCCAGGTGTCCGAGCTGAGCGATGGGCTCCTGCCCTTGGGGACGACTCAGTGCGAACGCCTTAAGACCGCAGCTGTGTGAGGTCTCAGGGCCCAACTCCCTTGTGGCCCTTGGGGTGCAGGGTGAGGGGAAGATGGGTCTTCAAGGAAAACAGGGCCCCTTCTGTCTCCACGTCCAAGGATCTCAGGGGTAAAAACCAGCCCAGACGTCAGGGGCAAGCGATAGGGAAGCCCCTCAATATAAAAAGGACCCAGAACTCGGAAGGGGCAGAACCTCTTCTCTGTGGTCACCCTGCTGCCCATGAAGCTTCTCCAGGGGACAGGCCCTGGCTTCCCAGTGATTTACTTCATAGAAAGCACAGTCCTTCTATGTAGAGAGGGAGCCAGTTCCTCAGGTGGCCTCTGGTGGGGGTGCTCTGTGAGCAGCCCGCCCCTTCCTACTGCGGATTCTGGTCCGACTTTGAATTTTGGGCCAGGACTCGTTCGCGGGACAAGTCTTTATTGAGCTGCGATGGAGATGAAGCTGGTGAGGTCACAACCCAGCATGACCCCCTGGTGGGGACGGAGAATCTGGGGAGCTCTGGGCTTCAATGTGACAACCCGTAAGAATGGCACCCCCCGAAAGGACAGGAGGCCAGGGCAGCTGCACTCGTGGAGACACGGTGCTTTCCAAGTGCCCCCCGCTCCCGCCCCACCAGAGGTCTGGCCAGACTTCCCACGCCTCAGGAGTCTCTACACAGGTCATGGCATCTCCTCTGCCCAGCTAACCCCCCATCAGCCAGGACAGGGGACATGCCATCAGCTGGGCGTGGGCTCCAGGTTTGTGGACTCTTCTTTCATATGGTAGAGTCTTGTGGATGAGCATTTATATTGTTGAAAATGAGGGGATCTCTGACCAATCACTGTGGGCGGGCGGCGGAGGAATGAAGGCAGGTGCCCCGCCACACTCAGCCACGGCAGGTGTCGGTTCGGGTGCAGTGACGTGGGAAGATTTTTTTTTTTTGCCGTTAAGGTCTTTTTTTGATTGCTTTAGTCTCAATGAGAAATCCAAGTAAGACTTAAGAGACTCCCAGTGAAAAACTGACGTCACACGGCTGCTCTGTAGGCCTGTGAGTCTACTGGCCACTCCGCTTAAAGGTATAAACGTTCGTTCTGGCACAATTTAATTAGTGAGTCGCTAAAAGGGAGTGAAGACTGATGTGAGGTGGGCACGATCTCACAATCCACCGGGAGGGCCGCGCTAAACACTGAGTTAGGCAGTATCTCATAACAGTAAGACTTGCTCCATACAAATATTCAAATTGTTAAAGTTAGTAAGACACGGGAACGCTGTGTGATGAGTTCACCCAAGTTCAAGTAGGACTACAATAACAACACGTTTTACTCGAGAAGCAGGTCATCTGGTGCCATGCTTTTATTCAGGCAACAGAGAGAACCACGCCGCGCCTGGCCCCAGCGCCCGGGCAGCCTCTGCCCGCGCGGCAGCTGGGCTCCCACCGGCGGCGCGCTCTGGGGACGGGGCGCACGCCCCGCACTGCCCAGCAGCGTCCGCAAAACCATCATGAGAGGCTGCGTTTAGCTTTAAACAGCCAAAAAAACCCTCCCCCCCATCCGCCCCATAACAGTCATCCTGAAATGAACTGAAAAGCCGCGTCGAAGGGCAGACGGGCAGACTGTATTGGCAGCCGTGCCACGTTTTGGCAAATGTCACTGAGTAGTTGTCGCAAGACCTGACCCCGAGGACGAAGCACCTGCGTGTTTGAGTAAGGCTGCTGAAAACCTCCAGGCCTGGTGAGACGGCATCCTTTTCATTCGCGTAATTTTTAAGACGTGATTTTTTAAAAACAGCTGCACCATAATAAAGAAACCTGCGGGCTTAGAGGCGGGTCCGCACACTGCCGGCGTTGCTGCAGCCAGTCCACGCTGAGAGCAGCGGCAGCGGCGGCCTTGTCCTGCCTCAGACGGGACGGACGCGCAGGCTCGGGCACAAAGGGCGGCCCTGTGCCATTGCAAACGCTTTCTGTTGATTCGCATCCCACTTTTAAAATGTAGTGGCCACGTAATATGAAGGAGGCTGCTTGGATAAGGGAAATTTGATTTAAAAGAACAAATTTAGTCATGTGAACTACTTACTGATTTTCTTTCAACTACTATTTCTCACATTTTAATTAGATTCATTTACTGTTTTTTTCGAACCAAACATCATTTGACAGCTATTTCCTTCTCATTGGATAGAACTGAAAGGTAAAATGTGCAATTCCTGTTTTTAATGTTCATATATTATGTACATAATATGTATACACTTAAAATATAGAAGTTACGGAGCCTGGTCTCTTACATGCAAACAGTAGGTCACAAATAGTTTTGAGCTACACATATATCTTGCACAGATATTGAAAAAAATCTGCATTTTTTTACAGTTTTAACAAATATACATAAATATAAGAACATAAATTACAGTAAAGTATTGACAGCATTTGAGGAAATGTCAATAGCTCAGATGTGCGGATGCCCAAAGGCCCTGCGACAGTGGAAAGTACAGTCCGTTCCTGCTCTTTTCAAAATAAGGAAACGCACCCTAGGAGATACTGGCTATTTCTCTGAACAGCTGATGTAGAGAAACGTATGTACTTTAGCCTCTACTTCCCACAAAAGAAAACCAACCAGGCATCTCATATGTGACAAAATACTGTCGTCCCCTAAGTTACATAGCAGTCACAACACTGACACATGACAGTCACATGATCGTTCAAGTCTTTTCCTGAGAACGAAGGTCTTCCCGCCCGCCCTCTGCGCGCTGCCGCAGGGACGGCGTCACGCAGACTTCGGGTGCGTGCGTGACCTAAGCTGTTCCTCTTGAACGGGATAAAAAAAGAACTCGATATAAGTAAAGTAACAGGAAGCTATTTTAAAATTAAAACATAGCCCTTTGTACATGTTTAAAAATTCTAAATATAATTTTGCGTCAGTTATAAATACAAGGGAAAGACGGTGAGAACCGGCAGACGCCTTCTGCCTTTGGGACGATGTCCCTCCCTGTCCCTCACTCCGACGGCTACGGAAGCAACGCACTACGGAGAGTGCCTTGGGGGGGTGGCCCGGGGGGGCCCCCAATCACGCCGAGTCAGCCGGAGTGGTGCAAAGACAACACTGATTGAATCAGCGACTTCCCACTACAGACTCTGGGTTGGGCTCGCATGGTTTAAAGCAAATCTAGCAGCTCTTCACGACACCGCCCCTCAGTCCATCGGAAAGTGTTAATACTTGCGTGAGTAATAAATACACGGTGGTAAGCGCCCAGCAGGGAGCCGGCGCCACCAGCACAAGGGGTTCCTCTGAGCACCCCGGGAGGGCGTGCTTCCCACTCGCAGGGTCTCCACGCGAAACAAAACCCGAAGGTAAGTCGGAACGAACCCCACAGACAGAAAAGACAGGACAAACCATCTAAAGACAAGCACGTACATGAAAAGTTTTAAAAAGTAACAAATAAACCCATAATTTGTAACCTCAGCCATATTTCCACCGTAAGTCCAACTAGTGTGTGACAGTGAGGGCTTCCCGCCCCGGCGTCAGGCAGGTGACCTGGTGACACCATCCCCATCAGCCAGCCACAGCTCTTCCATCACCACGTGCACTCACCACCCACGGAGAACCTCTGTCCCCGATACTGCGGTTTGCATCCCAGCTGCCCCGGTGCGGCAACCACAAGTCTCGTTGGCAATCAGAAAGACGTTCTCCAGGCAGGAAGCAGAAGGACGCACACGCCGCGAAGGCGCGGGAGCGGCCGCGGCCGGCCCTACGCCTTCGCGGGCAGGAGCTTCTTGGGCGTCACGGGTCTCTTGGTCTGCCACAAGTGACTGTGGATGGTGATGGCATCGACGCTCGCAGATAAGGTCTTGGCGGGAATGTGGCTGAACTGCTTCCTGTCAGAATTGTACTTGTAAAGCCCCTCGATCATCTTCTTAGTGATCGACTTGGGGCCGATCCCGGTCAGCTTAGCGATGTCTTCCGTTTCCGGACAGTAAGTGTATAGTGACCTGAACTGACAGCCCGAGTCCCGGAACAAGATCAGGAAGTTGTTGGCATCCGCCTTCTCCATCTCCTTCAGAGTCAAAAACAAACAAAGCCACAGCAAGAGAAATCCTTAAACGTTTTGCTGAATAACTGTGTGATGTTTCCTGGTCAAATATAATATTTAATTTACAATATAAATTCTTAATAGCCCAAATAACATGCATATTACCACGGCAAAGCACGCTTTCCTTAGAAATGCACATGAACAGCTCACGCTGAGGTTCTGTAGCTCTGTGGGGACAACGGTCCCACTGGAAGCCTGCGGACGGCACGCGGCCGCCAAAGGCCGGCCCCGGGTCTCTGTGCCTTCACTCCATTACCAACAGGCCCTGACACGTCGCCTCCACAAGAGCGCGTCGTGTTGAAAGAGGAACACCACACCACCCGCGTCCATGAAATATTAGCGCGTGAGTCTGGACAAGAAAATTATTAATGATTGCCTGCGGCCAGTGAGGTCTGGGGCGAGCTCGGCCTCGCAGAGGGGGGTGGTGACTCATCTGGTCTGTGGGGAGCTCTCGCTCTGGGGCCGACGGAGCAGAGCCTGCACACTCGGTGTGACAGGGAGCTGGTGCTCAGGCAGACACACTCACCTCCAGGATTCTCTTCTTCTGGCCTTCGTTCACTTTCCCAGCCAAGCAGCAGTGCGCCAGCGCGTTCTGTATGATGTGCTTGTTGGACTTGGCGCTGGGCTCTTTGTAGAGCTTTGGTCCTGTGGCAAGAGTTGAAGGGCAATGGAGGCCTCGTTCCCAGGTCAGCAGTGTTGCCGTGCTCAGCTGACGGCGGCATCCCCATGGAGGAGACGCCGTCCCAGGAAACTGGTGCCGTGTGGAAGGCCTCGGCGGGCTGCCCCCCAGCCAGAACCCAGGTGGTCCACCCAGGTGCCTCTGCGGGATGCCCCTGCCCCTGCACTGCCCTACGCAATGCAGACCCGGGGCTGCTGTCGCCGCTGCCCTGCCTGCCGCCGCCCTTCCCAGGTCTGGAAGGGCTCCTGGGGAGCCGGCAGCGGGACGGGGGTCTGGGTGCCCCAGAAGGTTTCCAACAGACAAGCAGCAGCCTGCCTCATCGCTCTCCCCTCCACGCCTCTGGGTCTAAGCATCTTTCACCATCGGCTGCCCCTCTGTCCACAAAACCCAGAGGCGCCTCTGCCTGTTCCTGCAACGTTCCCACCGTGAGGGAAGAGTACACAGCCTGGTCTCCCCACTGTATCTCCACTAAACTCCGACCCGGATGCGGAGACTGCACCTTCCCCTCACAGACTGCGGGTCAGCTCTTTGGGTGAAGAAAAGTTAGCCCTGACTCACGCCGTTTACCTATGTCTGTGCTGTTGACCACCCCACCACGGCACAGATCTGGCGACCCATGGCTCTATGGCCTGCGCACTTCCTACCACCGTTGGAGTGGGGCCCGAGGTGGCCACTCCGCAGCCCTGGGTCACGACAGCAGCCCGCCCCCGTGATGCAGACCGACTCGGAGGGGCTGGGCGGCCGTGCTGACCAGCGAGGCCGTCAGCAGCTCTGGCTGCAGGCCTTCCCAACGCTCCCACGGCAGGTCCCGCAGGGATGGGGCGTGGCGCCCACCCTGACACCTTCCCACTCCCCTGGCACCCTCCTCCTCCCTCTCTCGCCTGCTTCGGTTCGCCGGCAGCGTCCTTCCCTACACCCTGCTCTTCTGTTTGCGCACAACATCGATGGCTGCCCCCACCCCTCAAGGCCAGAGAGGACGCCACGGATCACATGGGGCGGGACGGGGTACCCTCTGGCACCCAGTGCTTCTTGGCTCTTAGAGCTGCTGCTTGATTGTTTTTAAAGTGGCACAGCTCTAAACACTGAGAACGTCTTCAAGCCCAAACCATGGCACAGAAGCGGCCAGAGCAGGAGGAACTGGAGGTGTGGTCTCCTTCAGAGAAGTTAACTCAGCTCATCTGGACAAGTCCCCCCGTCCCTGGTCACGGGAGGGACCCACCTGAGGGAACTCCTGCCCCTGTGGGTTCGGAGCAGAGGAAGGCCAGCGACACTTTCTGGTGGAATCTGTATCTAGTCCCATTCCTGGGTTCAGCTGCAATGTTTCCCTAAAAAGGCACAGACACGAACCTGTGTATTCTGTTCCCGAGGCCACCGACGATGTGGTCGATGCATTTTCCCAGTCTTTCTCTCCATTTCGGCTGCCGCAACGACTGGGGGATAAGAAGCCTTCCACCGACTCTGACCTGAGCAGTAAGTGAAGCATCTTTAATGTCTCACACAGAGAAAGAGGACTCGGGGAGCATCGGGGAGCATCAGGGAGTAGGCAGAGCACCAGCTGAAATCAACCTCGAGGCTTAAATACAGCACCTTGACGGCTCACAGCTGTGCCTCCCATGCCTGAAGGGCGGCACCGCTCTGCACCCTCCAGGTGGCAACACAAAATGACGTCACCAGAAGCATCTCCCACAGGGGTTTTAGAGGATAAGATAACAAGACGCTGACTTTTCACTCCCAATCTGCATTCTACAAGGAGTGGGTGCAAAAAAGGTCTTTCCTAAGTCACAGGCGACCTGCTTTGGGATTATTCTAATGGGGAAACACTCCTTGTATTTGGTGGGAGATGAACTCGGGTGGCCAGAGCACCTTCTACTTCCACAGGTTATGATCTACCGCAGTCACATTAGCAATCGATCGTTGCTAACGTTTGCAGTTTGTAAAGAATGTCTCGTTGAGCTCAGTAATGCTAAAATTCTAAGAGAAACTATGGAAAGTGAATAGACCTCTTTATGCGCAAATTTCTTTTTAACTATTGTAATCAAGTCAGCAAAGCTTAGAAAAGCCGCGACCATGGCCCGGTCACTCCGAAAGGCAGAATGACGGCAGGCACTGCGACGGTTACCTGGGCGTCCTCTTGCCTGAGTGCACGCTCTCGTTGTCGCCCGTGGTCAGTGACGCCAAGGATAGGCTGGAGACTGAAACAACACAACCAGTTCATGATCCTGGCTGACACCAGAGGCAGGTGCTCGGCAGCAGCGCCCATGGGAGCACCCCCTGCCCGCCCGGGGACTGGCCTCCCCGCTCCAACTCCAGTCTGAACACGTGCCCTGCCCGCGTGCAGGTACGCACAGCTCATTTGAAATGGCCAACGGGCATCATTTCAGAAAAAACGACGAAACGGACTGCTGTTATGACTTATTCCAAAAGGACAATAGGAGACGTGATACGGTGATTATATGAAAAAAAGTGGACATGAAGAAAATTAACAAAAGAAATTAAGAATAAAATACATTTAGATGAAAAACTGATGGATTTCAGCCACTACTGAGTGTTGGAAAGTTTCACTGGCTAGAAAAAAGGCAGTTATGTTATTTTCCCTTAGTTCTGGGACTACGGGAATTCTCCATAGTTTTCAATAATTTTTAGTTTCAACAAGTTAAACAGCGTCCTAAAGCACAAGGGTGTGCGTTGCATTGTAAAAACTGATACACCCTCCTAGGCCCTGTCTCGGGTCCCTCCTGCATCGCGGCGGGAAAGGAGGGGCGGCCACTCTCCCGCCCGACAGCCTGGGTGGACATGCCCTGTGGCACGCACGCAGCAGCGGCAGACCAGGCAGGGCGCGCCAGTGACAGCTAGGCCGGGTTTCGCGCGCCGGAGCGGAGCTACCTGGAGGGCCCTGGGTCGGCGTTCGGGGCGACTCCACGTGGTCCCTGTGGATGGACTTGGGGCGCGGCTTCTTCTGCCGCGTGGCCGGGGCCCGGGGCCTGAGCACCGTGTCCATGTCCTCCATGAGCTTCAGCTGCTTGCGCCGCAGGTGTTCCTGCCGGATGAACTCGCGGCGCGCGCGCTCGTCCTCCCGCCTCTGGCGCTCCTCTTCCGTCCTCCGCCTGCGGAAGCCGCCGTCAGGCCCGGCCCCTGGCGAGGGAGCGCGGGCGGGCCGGACAGGGCAAGGGTTCCCCCCCAAATCTGCTCCAGGCAGCTCAGGGCATCCCAGTCCGTGTGAATGCACAGAGAGAGAGAGAGAGAGGGAGAGAGAGTGTGTGTGTGTATGTGTGAGAGAAAGAGAGTGTGAGTGCGAAGTCCAGGGAAGTTATCTTACATTAACGTGGTTTCTGGAGAGCTTGACTTTGAAATGCCTCAAACTTAGGTAAAAATATACAACCAAGTAATACTTTGGGAAAAAATTAACTTCTAAAAAGCACCAAACATCGGCACTGATTCAGCCGCCTGGACACTGCAAGGGTCTGAAACCTGGCGGTGGCCGCTGGACACACACCTGGTCTCCTCCTTCTTCTGCTCCATCTCGGCCTCCAGCTGCTGCTTCCGCAGCTGCGTCTCCTTCTCCCTCCTCAGCCGCTTCTCCAACAATGCTGCCCGTTTTAGCGCCATGTCGTTTTCTGCTTTTTGGTCATCCTGAGAACAAGTTTCATTGAAAAAGGTGAAATGCCTTGGGCACTAATATTCTCATTTTCCATTCCTATGACCAAAAATCTGAAATACCTATTCAATTTCATTCCAACCCCACACCACACAGGCACATGTTCCAGAAACTATGGAGGGAGGGAGAAAGTGTTAAGTTCTATCAAGTAACAAAGGACACGAACTTATTTTACTCCGTGTTTCTAAACCTAGGAAGTTAGCAAAGACCAACCAACCATAAAAAGGAAAAAAAGGACAGAAGGTTTATTTTTGGACCCTAGTAAATAATTTAAGTGGGCAGTCCCCCCCAATTTTAAAAATTGCATTTAAATGGTATTTGAGATACGTGCTCAGTAACTCGAATCAGAGCACCAAGGCCCTGCCGCCCAAAGTGGAACCTCCCACAGATGAGACCGTAGCTGCATTCTTTAAAAGTAGAGGTCCTGGCTCCGTGGCCAACGGGTTCGGAACAACACAGAAGGCTTTCCGGTGGAGGAGGCAGTGGTCTAACCCTCCTCTTCTGAAGGCCTGCCGCCCTCCCGGGCCGCCCCCATCTCCACCCGCACCCCCGGGGGGACAGCCCCATTCTAGGCAGCCGCCAGCATGCTATACAGCATTCCAGGAGCCGCCAGCGGCAGGAGGTCCCGTCTGCATGGCTCTCTGTAACACCGAATCCAACACCGCGTGGGGCGGGGGGCACGTCGGTGTCCTGCAGTCCCAACAAAGGGCCAGGCTGGCAGCTGCTGAGCCCTGGAGAGGGGCTCAGGGAGCCGGGGCAGAGGCAGGGCCGAGGGGCTCTGCACAGAGGCCCAGAGGGAGCGTGCGCCTGGAGCAGGTTGGGAGGCGCAGACAGGCAGTGCGACACTGAGGCGGGCGTCCCTGGCACCTTGTGTGTGCCGTGACGTGCCCGGTGCTTCCCTGCACTCGGGGGCGTGGGGGCTGCAGGAGTCCAAGCCTAAGAGGGAGACCACGGTGCGAGTAAACTGAAGCAGGACTGGACGCTGCGGCCGCAGGCACTGCGAGGAGTGTGTTCAGGATGCAATAGAGACACATGGGAGGGGAGCGGACGCCAACTTCTGGAACCGAGCCCGGCGTCGGCAGACAGTGGGGTTCCGGGGCGGCCTCGAGGAGCTGCCCGAAAGGGAGGCCGTTGCGGGAGGGCGGCCACGCGGCCGGAGCGCCCAGAGGCGCAAGCTTGAGCCCACAGGTGGCTCCAGGCCCTCAGGTCAGAGGGACACACGGCTGGGGCGCGTCTCCTGGAGCGGCCTCTGGAGGCCGCAGAGGCTTGGCGGAGGCCCAGGGCCCACGGCTGAGGGTGGGGGCCGCTCTAACCACTGGGGACCGGACCAGATGGGAGCAGGGGGCATAGGCAGACCACATGCAAACGGCTCACAGACACAGAATGGGGGTCCCAGGGGCCCAGCCTGCTTTGCACTGAAGGGGGTTCCCTCTGCAGCCCCTTCTCTGCAAGGCCTGCAGCCCTGGACAAGCTCCCCGCCAGTGTCTGCAGCAGCATTCTGTCAGCGGTGGCTCTGCCTGGCTACCCAAACCACAGCTCGCTCCAACTCCTGAACGTCAGACGTCACACGCCTACTTCCGATGTTAAAGGACCCAAAGCAAAACTGTCCACTGCAAGCACCCTAGGGGGTTCCTGTTGCAGCAGGACTGCTGTGTGTCTCCGGTCCAACTCTAAGCTTGCTCCTGAGTTTGCCGTCTCTGCTACCCACACTCCGGACTTGGGGAAGCAGGATCAGTAGCCGATCTACTTTAGTCCCTTACTGAGAAAAAGAGAACGCAAACGTGTTTCTGATGATTAAAAAAGCCCGTTTGTCCCTACAGGTAATTTAGAAAATACAGAAAAACAGATGAAGAAAATGAATGCTAATTAGGATGAAAATTAAAAAGGATCATTAGGCTTTTGTTTTTCGAATACCTATGAAAAATGTCCACCATCAAGAATTGACAGGGGTCGGGTTTGTTCAGGTGGCCACGGTGCTGTTTCAATGTTACATCCAGCACCCACGCCGAGACTGGGGTCGGATGCCAGACGTTCATCCAAGGCTTTTAAAGAAGCCACTTCAGTGACAGCTGTTTGAAGTGTACACACACGCACATATGTATAAAAATACAGGGACGCTATTAAATGCGTCATCTTGCAGAGTCCGCGTGGTCAGTTTTCAAAAGATTTTTTTTTTTTTAAATATAAGGGAAGATGTTCAAGATTTTTAAAAACCCGAAAACACACTCACACACAACGGTGAGCCATGAGCTCTCTGCACACTGGCACCTGAGTGAGTCTGGAGAGACCTGAGCAGTTCAGCTTTTAACAGGCTTCGGTGAGACAGAGAAAGAGGCAGAGGGGCAGGGTGGCACGTCTGGACGTGCCGGGACGGGGGCGGCTGTGCGGAAGCCTGCGGGCTCCGGGCCCCGGCCCTGCTGGGGAACGCCATGGGCTGCCGCCAACAGCAGCGGGCCCCGCAGCCTGCCGCCGGCCGGCGTACCTTGAAGAAGAATCCGCAGCACACTTTCCGGTCATCGTCGAGCTGTTCCTTATCGCTGTCTCCGTCCTCTTTCTCAACAGACACGTCGGCCGTTACGGGGGGTTTCAAGTCCGAGAGGGGAACCTCGATGAGACTGGCGTTCTTGGGAGCGGCGGGTGGGAAGACGGGCCGGGAAGCAGGTTCTGCAGGTGGGCTCAGTGGGTCCTCATTTGGGGTCAGACACACGGTCTCTGTGACAGGCTGGGACAGGACTTCAGAAACAGTCGACTCCAGGGGCTCCATCTCCTTTTCTTCCGGGCATGGGGCGTGCTGCCCCGAGGCCTCCGCAGGGTCCACGTCCCCCTTCCTGGCCTCCCCCTTGGGCTTGGGCTCCTTCGGCCGCGGCTCTCCGTCGTCCCCAAAACACACGAATGAACGGGTCTGGATGGGCACCTGGCTCGGGGAGAACCTCCTCAGCCGAGGCAGGCTGTCCACCGACCGCGGGGGCGCCAGCGCGCGGGTCAGGGGCGGGATCTTCAGCTCGTTGGGCCGGGGAGTCCTTTGGTTCTTAGTGGAGAACGATGGGCCCTTCCTGTGAGAAGACTGTGGAGATGGGTGAGTGGGACGAGAGGGCTCGGAGGAGAAGGGTGCGCCGGCCGGTGGTGGGCCGGCCTGCCTGGTGGGCCTGGGGTCCCGGCCCTGCTTGTGTGGGGAGGGCTGGGGCGGGGAGATGACCCAGGACTGCCGCTCCCGCATCTGCATCAGCACCTCCTGCTGCAGCGACAGGCGTTGCATCTCCTGCTGCAGGAAGTGCAGGGAGGCGTTCAGCTTCTCGATGGACCGGGTATACTCTAGCATCTCCCCCTCGTTCGGCGTCTCCTCCGAGGGGCTTGCCAGGCCCCACTGCTTCTCGGGGTCAACTGGCGTTGTGGGCGACTTGGGCCACCTGGTGGCGGGGCTCTCCGCGCTCTCCTTGATGTCTGCCAGCGACGTGCTCCTCTGCCCGCCGGCTCTCTGCGGCTCCCGCACGCGGTCGCTGTACGCCTTCTCATCCTCCGCCCCGGCCGCTTCCTCTCGGAGCGGGGCCGCCCCGTCCCCCCGCTTCTTCACCACAGTGAGGAAGGCCGTCCTCCCCATCTTCTGCCTCTGTCTGGTGAAAGCGGCCTCCACTTTCTTCTTCTGGGCCTCAATGGCGCGCCGCTTCTCCTCCAGCCTCATCCGCAGCTGCAGCATCTCAGAGGCCAGCAGCTGCGTGCTGTCCCGTGGCTGAGGGAGGCTGGCCTCCTCTGGGGTCTGGGCCCAGGCAACGACGTGCGGGATGTTCAGTTCCGAGCCCTCTGGGGTCGTCTTCTGCGAGCTGCTCCCGCTGCTCTTCCCGTCGGTGTGATTTAGCTTCCGGAACTTCTGTTCCGCGAAGCTGGTCATCTTGACCCCAGAGCTCGAGGATGCGCTGCTCCCTGGCTGAGACTTGGTGCTCACGGTGCTGGGACAAGGACTCAAGGCCTCCCGGGTGCCACCGGTGCGCAGATCATAGTCCTGAAGGAATTTCGATGCGTCGTCCATGTCGGAGTCCAAGCTGACAGTGTAGTCTCTCAAGGATGACTCTTCGTCTACGGTTTCGGGAATGTCCTCTGAAGGAACGTGGATCCCAGTGTCCACCTCCGTGTCATCCGTGACAGGACTCAAGGCACCTCGGGCGTCTGTGACGGGGTCGGGACTTGCCTGGAGCAGCTGCAGGTTTGCGTTGAGGACACTCACCTCCTGGCCGTGGAGGAAGAAGCCGTTGGCCATCTGGTCTGGCTGGGGCGTGTGTGGGGCCTGCTCCGTGTCATGGATGATCTGTAGCGCTTCCTCGATGCTCGGGGTCTCAATCTGATTGCCCAGCTCATCCAGAAGGGCTCTGTTCTGTAAGGCTCCATTTGGGAGCCTGCAATGAGGCTTCTCGTGGGAGTTCAGCTCATTTGCATTTCGGGGCGTGTGGACTTGGAGGTCTCCGTGAGGGTCTGCACTCAGCTCTTCCTCAATGCTTTCTGCTTCCTCCTCTCCATTCACGGGCTTGAAGGATGGATGTTTCCGGATGTTTTTAGGTGCACGATTATTGTTCAGAGAAAGCCCTTCATTACTGAGAGAGCGAATGATCCCTTGGTTTGCAGCGGGTCTCTGTACAGTATTTTCTTTATCAAAAGAAATGTCAAATGAGACTCCATGCACTGATGATCTAAAAAAATCCAAAGAGAAAATCCTTAAGTACTCTCAAGAAATGACTGTATATCACTGAACAAAAATTAATCAAAATCAGAGCCATCTCTCTGCACCTGCAGAGGACTGGATTCGGGACGCCCCTGTGGGCTCCGAGACCCCACAATGCTCAAGTCCCTGTCTAAATGGCCTCGGGTTGCACGTAGCATACGCACGCCTTGCCGTGAACTTCAGGCCCCTCTGGACCCCTGGAATACCCGATACGAGGTTGGTGCTGTGTAAACGCGACCCTGTATCATTTAGGGAATGACGACGACAAACGGTCTGTATGTGCTCAGCGCAGATTCGATCACAGGCACAGCTACACAGGACGCATCAGCGACAGGGTCGCTTTTCTGGGGCACTTTCAATCCGAGGCTGGTTGAGTCCACGGATACTGAGCCCGCAACACGTGGGCCCTGCAGCTGTGGAGGGCTGGCCTCTCGATCCTACTACCCTCAAGGTACGGTCCTGGACTGGAAGGTTACCTTCTACAGGTGGCCCCTTTGATCTATCAATTGCCTATGTAGCCCTTTTCAAACTTGGGTACTAAGTCTATTATAATCTGAATAACAACAGAGAGAGAATTAGCATTTCTTGATAATGTGAACATACTAATATAATTCTGTTTACCTTTTCTCTTTGGGCCACGTCCCTATGAAGCCATCAACATAAGACATAGATGAAGACCTTCTAATTCCTCCTACAAAAAAAAAAAGTCACAAGTTGTGTAAAAAAATTTAACTTACAGCAATTTAACATATTTCACATATTCGAGGCTTCATTAATAGCACTGAAAAGCAAAGAGGTGCATATAGGGAGACAGGGATCACTTTATTAAGAAAAGCAAGCAAAGACGAGCAAATCAGTCCTTCCGTGCATTTATGACATTTTTCAGAAAAGAACACTGGATTTTCTGTTTATTTACATTTATTCTCAATCACGTCCCAGTTAACCTTTTTCAAACACATTACCTGAGGTTGAAGAATGAGCATGGGGACGAGACTGTCTCGAAGGCGGGTGACGGGAACGTGGAGACCAAGCCCCTTCCCCCCTGCAAAGCAAAACCAATTGAAGTGTTTCGGTTGATACGCGCCAGTTCCTTGATGATACCTTACAGAGGACACCTTGCAGAGGGCGGCTGAAACTGTGACCACCACTAACACCTCTGACTCTCCACCCTAAATTTCAAAAATGAAAACACTGAGGAAACATAACACATCATTTAAGCCGAAGAACGGCTGTGATGCTGTGTCTCTGCCCGGTTTGTCTTTTAGTCAAAGTGCCTGGACACTTCCCTCCTGCAGCTCAGTGTCCTTGAGAGAGAAGACAGGAACATTCTTTTCTTTCCGCAAACACAGAAACTCAGAACGATAATGACCGCAGTCCGGGAAAGAGACCCGGTGCCCGCGGGCCTGGAGCACTCCCGTGGCTTTCCCTTACTGAATCCGCCCGGTCCACTCGTGCCGGTCCAGGGACTAGACGGTCTGTGTCTCAAGTTATAACATGTGGCCAGAATTCACTTCTACTCTTCCCAAGCTTTAAGTCTGCCTTGGCCTGCGGCAGAGTCAGGTGAAAAAGTTAAGCATCCTCACCCCAATCTGTTGAGAATAAACTGGGGGACACGTGGCAGTGACCTCTACGGCTCGCTTACACCACATTATCTCTTGGCTAAATGAAGACGCCAACCAGTAAGTGAAATAAGTCAGGCAGAGCAAGGCAAATACTGCGCGGTTTCACTTACACGTGGAATCTAGGAACGAAACAAGAACAAAAGACCAAAGGGATGCTTACCAGAAGGAAGGGGGTAGGGAATGGGTGAAAAGGGAAGGAGAATTTAGTTAAATAACATTGTGGTGAGTTTCCATGGTGACAGATGATTACTAGACTTAGTGGGACGATCACATTGTCAGGTATAAAAATGTCAAGGCACTGTACTGTACACCTGATACTAACGTAACCAACGCAAGACCGGATGCCAACTATACTCAAAAAGACAATTTCCCCCAGGCCTTAAGAGTTACTATCATTTGAACAATTTTCAACAATAAACAAGTTATGCCCTGAAAGTCTGGTTTCAGGCTGCTTATTTGGACCTTAGAATATACTCTTCCACTTTCAGTGTGACTCATAACAGCCCGCTGATGGCACGTTCATTTCGGCAGTCGTGCGCTGATCCCGTGGGCGAGCGGCCCGGGTGGCGTACCTGGTGAGGCGGGCGGTGCTGGCGGGGCCGTCCAAGGGGTGCTCTCCAGCGGCTGCGGGGGGGTCGTGCGCAGGGTCGGCTAAAGAGTTTAAAAACCCCACATTACACATGGAGCGTGTTTCCGACATTATTTCAAGAATTCTAAACCACACATAAAAATTTAATCTCAAGTTCTCTTATTAGTCACAGAGAAATCAGAGCATATTTAAAGCTATCTGCTTAAGTACTTTTCATAAGGAAAAATTTTCTTTAAACTCTTCTTGAAGTGTTCTTTTAGCCTAGAAAACCTCACTTGATTAAGGTTAATTAGGGGGGAAAGGCCTAACATAAAATAACTACAGACATTTAAAGCAGAAATAAATCTGAGTGTCGAATTTTGCTAAAGCTTTCGTAGAACTTCAGTTACATAAATCCATGTTTGCTTCTTTATGAAACTGTTGGCATTTTGGTAACCAATTAAAGAGAGGATTTCACTGGTTAGTAATTAAACCCCTGGTATATTTTTACATTTTGGTAAATAACTCCAGGGGAGCACAGTTCACTTTGTGCCTGAGACCTAATGTAACAGCTGCCAAATGCCCTGAACAGTGGGCTTCACGAGCAAAATCACGGAACGCAGTGCATGGGGAACGGCGTCAGCGGCGGAGAGCCACGCCGCTGCTGCTTAGGGCAATTACAACCGCACGCCACCTGCCTTTGCCGAACGGCACCAGGGAAGGGTCTGGGCCTCCTCACAGGTGCTCTGTTGCATAATGGCTCCACAGTCAGAACCTGCCCTACCGCCCCCCCACCCCGCCCTTCCTGATCCTTCTCTCTTCTCCCTTTAACTGCTGGGGCAAGGAAGGCGGGGGCGGGGGGGGAGGGATGCGGGAGGCGGGAAGGAAAGCATCGGGCCTGGCCACAGGGAGCAGTCCTGCTATGCCGCACTGGCCTGTTGCCACAGCGGGAAGGGCGGCCCCACACTGATGCGGGAAGAAACGTCCTTGTGGGGCTACACTTATAATTTAGGATCATTTCTTCCCTCTAGAAACAGACCTCTGGTCTTATAATGAAAGTCCAAGGAAAATTTGTTTTGCTTTAGAGCAAATGCAGAAGATTTTTGTTCTTTATTTCTAGGGATCTTATAATGACCCCTTTATTTCTTATAAGCTGTCACTACGGCAATAAATCATGAGACTACGGAAATCGCAAGACCTATTAGGAGACATATCGTCTCCTTTTTAGGGTTTAAGGGCAAATTCAAATGACAGGTTAAAGCTGAGCCAGAATTTGAGTGGATTCTGGGTCACAATGTTAAAAACTCAGAATCTAATCAGGAATAAAAGTTAGGGATGGGGCAAGAGATGCAACTAAAAGAAAGTGAACCAACAGATAAAGTGAAAAGTTCCACAATATAAGGTTGTAAATGCACAGCCAGTTTCTCTGCTTCCTTTTCCTCTCCCACATCCTCCTCTCTCTCTGAGAACTTGGTGGCTTTAAGTAACTGAGTATCCAGGATTTATCGAGGCCAGTAGCTGGAACAGGCAATGACAATGGGCTCCCCAACGGGAACGGCCAGGGAGGCCGCGTCGACCCCCCTGTCTGGGTCTCTGGGAGCACCCCGCCCAGAGGGCTGCTACCTCCTCGGGGGCGGGCGACGCGTGGCTGCACGAATGACGGCTTCACGACCTCGAACCACCAGAAGAGCTCCGCCATGAACACCAGGTAGTTGCTCTGCACGAGGGGGGAGAAAGCGAGAGGGGAATTAGGTGAAACGGGACCAGAAATAGGAATTATCTATTAAAATGCAGGCCTAAAGCTTGTTCATTCATTAAAATTACATGAATGAACTGGTACAGCCACTATGGAAAGCTGTACGGAGGTTCCTCAAAAAATTTAAAATTAAACTGCCATGTGGCCCAGCAAGCCCACTGCTGGATATTTATCCAAAGAAAACAAAAACAGGACCCCGAAGAAACAGCTGCCTCCCCATGTTCACTGCGGCATGATCCGCAACAGCCAAGACGGGGGGCAGCCTGAGTGTCCGTCAGACACGGGGGAACGGGTGAAGACACACACACCCTGGAATGTCGGCCACCAGAAGGAAGAAAATCCCGTCGCTTGCGACAACACACGCAGACCCTGAGGACATCATGCTCAGTGAAATGAGTCAGACGGAGAAGGGCAAATTCTGTGTGACCTCACCCACATGTGGGGTCGAACGTGGCCACGCTCACGGAGTCAGAAGAGCGGTCAGTGCCCAGGGCTGGGCAGGGGGGTGGGGAGGTGCTGGGGAAGGGTAAGAGCTCCAGGTTGTGAAAGTCCTGGCGCTCTAATGACTACGGTCAGTGATATTACGTTACCATACTTCAAAGTTGCTCAGAGAGACCTTAAATGTCTCACCACAAAAAAAGAAATGGTTATTACGTAATGTGATAAAAGTCAGTTAACGCTATAGTCGTAATCACTTTGGACACCTCAAACTTACACGTTTTATGTCAATTATCTCTTAATATTGTAAGCACCTTGGCAGGGTAACTGTCCTGATAGGATTGTGCTGTGTTTGGCCACAAGGTGTCAGTAGAGTAAGAAACCGTTCTCCCCGTGAATAAGGCTTATGAAGACCATTTTTTCCCTGGATTTATGACAGTTACACGGGAATAAACCTGTCACCTTATTCCAGGAATGATACCAAACCAATTTCACGTAAAGCTCTTTTGGTAGCCAGCATGGCTGCGCGGCTGGGTCAGACCTCGAACAGAGGCAGACACGTGGGAGACGAAGCTTGGCCTCCCCCGAACCCCACCGCCGCACTAAGGGGCCACTGTTCCAAGTTTCGCGTCCGTCTTTCCAGACCTTTTGTCACACATCTATGTAAGCACCTAGATTTGCATATAATACAAAAAGGACTTTTAAAAAATAAACGACTTACATCACACTATGTATGATGTTTGCGACCTGCTTTTCTTCCCTTACTGTCTGGGGGAGATTTCTGCGTCAACACAAACACCTCCACCTCCTTCCCGTGAACAGCTCAATTGTGTCGCAAAACATTTATGTTGCGTCCCATGTCGGACACCCTGTCCCTGTTCTTCCTCACTGTGAACAATCGTCCACATGCCCTCTAAGGAGACCCCCTAGCTTACCCCTCCACTGGGAGGGGATGGGAGAGCATGCTCCCAGCACTCCCCGAAACACCGGAGGTGAAAATGAATGTGACAGCGAGGTGGCCGGCATTAAGGACCAAGCGACCAAAGCCTCCTGAGGCCTGATGTCGTGAAGCATTCGAGTCAAGCCATAGCTGTGGTTCTAGTGGTTCAGTACAGAACACGGCGAGTGACCACAGCCCTCTCGGTGCACAAGTATCTACCTTCCGTGAGCCTGAGCTAAGGGAGCACCTCCATCGGGACCTGGGCCAGCCCAGGGGAGGCTCACCATCGTGGGTGAGTTGTTTGACGGACGTCAGGGCTCATAGCTGAAACAAATGGCTCCCATGTGTTTGCTCAGATCATTTTTTCCTTTGATAGAAGCAGGACTTAAGTTTTTCAACAGGCAAGTGCCAGAAAACGCATTAATGAAATATATATATGGAAATAACACTTCCTAATTTCCATTTTGATAAAAAATGGCAAGGTATAAGTCTTCTAACATGAGGATGACATGAATTTCGTACTATAACTTTTAGTTTTAGCTTTGCCCTAGAAGAGAAACCTGTAGCTGTGTATTTTAAAAAGATAAAATAAGCAGAAAAACCATAAGCCCATCTTCCGCAAGGTCTTTGGAGGATACGACAGTCCACTTGTGAGCCTCAAGTGGCAGGGGCCACTCTCATGAGGGGCAGCGCGCTTCCGCGCACGGCGCGCGGGACGCACCTTGATGGAGGCCGCGGCGTAGAGCATGTCCTCCAGGGTGAAGTGGCAGCACTGCGTCAGGTACTCCCGGCAGAACTCCTGCACCAGCTGCAGGTTGTACAGGCTGTCAGCCAAAGACATGGTTTCTTTCAAACAGACATCTTCAAACAGGAAAAGAGCAAGGTGGTGACTTGGGGTTGGTTTTAGTCACACGTATTTCAGATCCTACTTAGTGACTCAGCATAGACACACGACTGTGAGACTCTGTTGAACGAACACATGCTCAGAATGGGGTGGTCGTGACACAGAAGGACGAGGAACCAAGCACTGCCTCACTCAGTCGCCTACTTGCACCCACACATGCGCCCGTGAGAAAGCCCGCGCTGTCTGTGCTGCCCTGGCTTACGTGTGGGCTGCGCCTGCGTGCAGCTCGGGAGCACTTCACAGGACACTCACCCTCTAGCCTGACGACACCGGGACAGTAGAAATGAATGAGGGCGGCTAACGCGCAGCCGTCTGTGCCGTCTTTCAGCAGGTTCTCCACCAGCGGAATGCAAGGCAGTTGCTTCAGCAACGTCTGCTCTTTCCTGTAACGAGCCTGTATTAAAAAAAAGAAAGAAGAATAAATAAGTGCTCAACATAGAGGGGAAATACAGCGCTGTGGTCTAACGCATCCCTATTGCAGCACGACCAGAGAGCTGAGAGCGGCTCCCACTGTCCTCTCTGCTCAACAGCCCTGATGGTTCGAGCCCAAGTCACATGCACACAGCAGCCCGGGTCTGTGTTTTCCACGCTGATTTACAGGCAGGACGTTTAGCCTGTTCCAATTAAAAAGCAGCACAAAATGGGTTTGGGAAGCTCTGCGTCTAACCATCAGTCGGCTCCTTCGCAGGGCATACAACCCACGGCTTCCACAGGGGACTCCTTCCTTCGTGGCGAGTTCTCCACGGAAAGAGCCTGGGCACCGCTGGGGCGGAAACGACTGCCAGGGCCGACGAACCAGCCACGGAGGAGGACGTACGGGCCCTAAAGGAGTCCTGGCAGTTAGGAAGAGCCCGCTGAGGAACTCGGACGGCATCACGAGGACAGCATCCCAGAGATGCTGGCTTGTCATCTGAATGGTAAGGTCGCATGAATAACGTGTAACAACTCTGAAACGGAGAGCACTGCCCTCCACCGCCCCGAAGTCGCCTTAACCAGGGACAGGGCAAGCACAAGGGTTTCTGCTCCCTCAGGAAAACTGAGAATCCTGGGTCTGGTGGAGATGGCGTGCTGTGGCTGGACACAAGTTCCCGAGACAGCTCTCTGAGAGTGAGGTGTGCCCTAAGGCATGGTGGCTAAGAGACAAGCTCCTGACCCAGATGACCCAGGTTCGAATCCTGGTTCGGCCACTTGTGAGCGCTCATGTCTCTGGTGCCCCATCTGAGAAGCAGGGATAACAAAGGCACCTACCTTCAAGGAGGCCACTTGAGGGTTTGAACAAGATGACGCCACAAAGTGCTATGCACACTGCGGGGCCCACGGCAGGCACTAACTAGAGCAACAAGCCTCCCAGAGCCAAGGAAAGTGATGCCGAAGACGTAATGAAGACGCACGCTGAGGCGTTATCCGCAAAATGTATGGTCACACTGGTTACTGTTGTCTAAAGAGTTGTTTTAAAATATCACAACTAATTTTTCTTCTAACTTTAACTGCTAGTATCTATATTTTAAAATTAAAATAGAATTATGAAATAAATACTTTTGTGAGAATAAAAATAGAAGAATAATGTACTGAAAGGGAACATGAACTGCTTGGTGAGCTGGGATCCCTTCAGATGGAGACATTCAGCAAAGTAAACGCGCCCCTGAAGGGGACGCTATTCCTCTGTTCCGCCGGCTGCCCAAGAGCCGGACTCACGGAGCGCCCTCTCTCGAAGGCCTTCAGAGGCGCCCCTTCTCGCCGGCCAGGGCTGGGTGGACGTCCACATTTACGGGCGTGTTCCAAACTCAAGGGCACTTACGTTCAGAGTGACACTGCGTGAGTACGCCAGAGGAATCCTCTCGTTGGCTACTGGTTTTACATGGTCCTTAGGAAACTGCCTCTAGCCGACAGTTTAAAACTCAGCCCTGGAAAAGGGGGGAGCGGGGCAGGAAGGGGAGAGGCAGGAACCAACCAGGAGCATCGGTCTCGGGCGCCAGCCTCACGCCTGCTCAGCACAGGCCAGACTCTCCCCTCCCAGCAAGAAACAGAGCAGCGCCCCCTCCGCAGCCTTGGGGCTGCCTGGCTCGCTCCCCGTCTCTCCGCCAAGGTGGTTTGGGCCAACAACTGGCGCTCGACCCAGGGTCGTGGACAAAGAACTGGAGTACACGCTGCGCTCTGTCGTGCTGCGTCTCTGCACAAGGGGGGCTCGCGCATGGACACACACACGCACGGACACACACGTGGGCGCATGCGCATGAACACATGCAAGCAGAGACATGCGTGTGCACACAAGCGTGTGCACGCCAACACACGCACGCTTGATGCACACGGCTTCCCTGGGCGTAGCAGTAACTGTCGATGCTCAGGGCAGATGCCCAGACAAGTGGCACGCCTAAACATTTCAAGTGACCTGAAGGCCCCACCCTACCCCCACCTGACTGACTCCAGAAAGATCGACCCTGTGAGGCAAATTGGAATGGACTACAGTTACGTCCAGTATCGGTCAGGGGGCAGAGAGTGCCACTTGTTTATCACATAAAGTGTTCCCTACAATTCAGGCTGGAAAGGAAATGATTCTTTCAAAAACATGATTTTAAAATACAAATATTTATACATGCAATTCATATTCACTTTTACTAAAGTTCTTAAAACTAGTAAGAATCTATATTCATGCCTTTTTTTTTTTTAACCTAGTTACTGATGGTCTGTGACTACAAGCAAAAGATGTTTCTCCGCCAAATGATTTTTACAGCTTCTACCCCAAACCTCGGCTGGATTTTTAAAATCTACTTTACATACGATCAAACACCTTAAAATCCAGTCTACGCAGTGACTGACAGATTTACATGAAACAACTGTACCAGCAAGCCACCACCAATGCCATGCTACGATCACAGTTCTGGAGAGCAAAGTGAAGCTGCCGGGCAAACTTACAGGAACCAGCTTCCAAAACCATTTGGAAGGAGACTTCAGAGGAAGCAGCGGAAACAAAGGGAAAGGGAAAATTCATCAGAATTATTTTCAATTAAGTTACAGTCAAAATTCTGACAGTGGAATTCCACATTTATAGTTTGCATAACATTTTTAAATGCCAATTAATATGTTACTCAAAATATATAGGTTTATTTAAAAAATACATATGGACAGAAACAGATTATAGCCCATTAAATAAGAATTCATCAATTCATACAGATAATAAAGGAATGACAGATGAGGACAGACTTGCTTATAATAGAATCCCAACTAATAAATGTAAAAGAAATGATGACATGAGGAGGTCACCTTTTTGTGACCAGCACGGTAACACTGATTCGGGTAGGTGCCACCAGCAAACAGCCCAGGGGGAGGGGAGCACTGGAGGGGACAGGACAGTCACAGGCTGTGTGGAGATCAAAGTCACGGCACTAGAGGAGCTAACGCCTCTTCTCAGGCCCAGCGCTCTTTACGTGACGTTGCTCGGAGAACAAAAGAACCACAGTGTCATCTCCGAGTTCTCAGGTGTTTAATATGCCAAGTTCCTCACTGAACTCCACCAAATGAGTTGATGATGACAGAGGGACACAGTCTAGATTGGGGTGTTGTGTTACTGGTAAAAGGTGTGTTGGCAAGAGGTATAAAGGAAGAAATTAATTAGGATTGACCACAAAAGTCCACACAAGATAAATTGTAATTACAGAACAGAATCTTAGAGGTAGAATTCTTAACAAACGTCACCTAATTCGGGCAGGCCAAGTCCTCACAATTATTCACTGAAATAATTGTATGAAAAAGGAACCCAAGATAAACCTAAGAGTCAAACCAAATGATGCATCTGAGAATGAGTTGCTGTATCAGAACTTAAATGTTTGCTTTGCAAATTTTAAACGTATGAAACAGACAACTGAATCAGTTACTGATTCAGTAATAGGTTAGAATCAATGTTTCCCAAAGAAGGCACCAAAGAACACTAGGTCCTGGGGATGTTAGTACATGTCATTCATTAAAAAGGTAAGAGATCGAATGCGCTTGGGAAAGAGACAGACAGGCATCTTAACTGGGCCCTGTCTTAATAGGGACTGGAACATTCTGAAAGGGGCCCAGGCGAGGCAGCGTGTCACAAATGGGTTTGACTCCAGAGCCTCCGTCTCAAATAGTATCTCAGGTACTGTCTGAAGAAGTGGAGTTAAACAAAAAGTGGGTTACAGTGTTTGATGGCTCAGGTCCTTTGGCCGAGCAGGGAGTCCGCGTGGGTCGGGGGAATTCAGCGCCGTGCTCACCGCCTCTTGCACTGGGGACAGTGTGCTCTATTTTGAGACTAAACCTTTAAATGAAAAGCGGTTAGAGCAAGGGGGATGTCTTTCTCCAAAAGAAATCCCGTCATCCAATGACCAACCCCCCACAGAATGCCTCACCCACAGTTCTCTTCGAAGAGTGGCAGATGTAACATGCAGTAGACACATATCTTTAATATTCTGAGAAAAATTCTAAACATAGTATTGTAAACTTAAGAATGCAAACCGATGAATTTGTAGCTCTTTCAAAAACCATCCAAATGGTATACTGGCTAATTCCCAAATGTGCCTTTTACTTCCGACGGATGTCTGCTCTCACATGACCCTGCGGCCTAGTGCCCCACTTTGCAAACACCACCGTGAGACCGGCCGGCTTGCGCGCACTCCCACAGCTGTTAGACACCCCCAGGCATCTCTGTGGAAGTTCATGGCGGCCAACCTACCACCATCACGAGCCTTTCGTTTTAGTACTTAACGTTTACTAATGTGGTGACAACAGAAAATTTGAGAAGCGCGTCAGTCACAGAATTTAGGAGCCAGTCAATCCGACCTTTTATTTTTACAGATGAAGAAAAGGAGGCCCAGAGAGGCCAAGCGCCTCAGGTGGGCAGGGAAGCTCATCCGCGGCGGAGCTGGTCTGCCGTCAGCCCCGCGCCCGTCTCACTGCAGTGCTTCCTGCGGTCTTTCGGGGACGCGCACAGGGCCTCATGTCGCCGGCTGTACACCCGAGGCACCTTTAAGGCAGGGTTGCCAGGTTTAGCAAACAAAAACACAAGATGCTCCAGAAACTTATACCAAAAAATTTTTATCTGAAATTCAAATTAACTGGACCTCCTACTTCTGAATCAAAAGCAAAAAGAGCAATTTGGAAAAAACAGAAAGCCACAGTAGCAAACTGTTTCGATTTTCCTTGGACAGGGCGCTCCTTACCACGCCCACCTCTAAGGACAGCGCCTAACCCACTGCAGCGGGAGGGTGGGGCATGCCATCCGGGGGTCTCGCCCTCTGAGGAAATGCCCCTGTGACTTCAGTTCTGGCCAACCCTGACGGTACGCAGCACAAGCGCCCCCGTGTGGGCATATGTCTTACCAAGAAGGTGGCTGTACAAGGAAGTTTCGTGATATGGAGGCAGCTGGACAAGGACGAGAGGGAAGCTGCCACCACCTGACAGCACGGGCTGTGCCTACAGACAACAGGACAGGCGACAGGGGCTGCCCTGCAGAGCACTCTCACTCAAGCAGGCAGAAGGGTGCCGGTGGCCCAGTAATAAGAAAGAGCAGGGCACTCTGGCTCTCGTCCCCAAAAGGAGAGAAAGGATCAAGAATTTTGCTTTTACAGGAATAAAAATCAAGAATGAAATGACTTTCCAGCCAAACCAAAACGTTCAAAGGCCCCAAACCCCACCGTCAGGTCAGAGAGAGTCCCCCCAGGTGTGCTGTGATCGCGCTGCTTCGTAGCCCTGGTACCTGTCCTTGGAGCAAGACTATGGGAAACCCTTTGTTTTCAAAAAAGATTCTAACAATGAGAAACTATTAAAGTCATTTGAAAAGGAGGGTGCAGACGCCATTTGTGCTAAAATAGAACGTGCACTAACCCTAACACTCAAAAGTGAGGCAGTCAGGTATTCACTCGCTCGCTCCCCGGGTCCTGGCGGTGGGGGCGATGCGTGCAGTGGCACGGGGCTCAGAGCCACGGAAAACGGCGCGCAGCGCCCAGGCCTCGCCCCGCCGGTTTCCCTTCACGGCCATCTACTGCAGGTGTTCGGAATACGAGCGACACTGTTTGCCACAGAAGTTTACCAGGCCCTACATGGTACGCAGTCCCCACCTGGCTGTGAAGTACGCAACGGTACGGACTACAATCGTCCAGCAGTGGGTGACAGAGCCCTGTGGGAAAGGCCGTTAGTTATAACCTGGTATGATGCCACCTTGGTCTCATTCCTGATTAGAGCCGGGAGCAAAACTGGAGGTGATAGCCACCTCCGAGGCACAGGCCTAACTCCTACGGGACGGGACAGAGGGAATGGAGGAGGACTGGGGAAGTGAGGGAGGGAGGGGCAGAGCCGAAGGTGGGACCCGAATGGGGAAGGTGGGGTGATGGGAAAGGTGATCTCCGTTCTGTTCTCACTTTCAGGGAAGGACGTCGAGCACGCACAGGACTCCCTGGAGCGAGTCGGTAAGCTAACCGGGCCCAATCCCTGCAACCCCCAAACATCAGACTCAGGCGCAGTGTCCGGGGCTGCCACAGAGAGTTGTCGCCGAGGCTGGCAGTACCAAGGCAGCTTCCCTCCTCCCGACCTCCTACCCCATTCCCTTTTCAGGGGCACCAGTGACTCGGGTCTCAAATGAACACATGGGGTGTAATAGTGAAGGGGCTTAAAATCATCCAAATGAAAAATAAAGTCTCTCGATAGTTATAATTTCTTATAACTCAATTCGAATGCTACGCAACGCGTTTAAAGGGCTCTCATAAGGCATTTAAAGGACGGAAATATACACCGCGCTACAGAAAATACTTTAAGTCTTGGTGTATGACGACAAAGACGTTGTCAAAGCAAAAAATTCTAAATGCCTTTTTTTTTTTTTTTTTTTTTAAAGAATGAATCCATGTTAATGTTTCTGCTTTCCCCACAGAATAACTATATGGATAACTTACAATTCCTGGAGTATGACTTTAAAGGCTGGTCTTAATACTCGTCATTATAAGGCTGATACCCTAAAGGTTGTTTTCTTGTCTCACACATTTTTACCCGAGTCAAAACTATTATTTTTTAACAAAAATCTCAGAAAGTGACCTCCAACCATTGATTTTTCCTAATGCCACCATCCAATTCACCTTCATTGTGTACTTCTAACTTACCTGGTGGTCATGGCAGAGCTTTCTAGGGCAAAGTGAACGTCACCAAAAAAACAATTTAATGAACACAGCTGTCAACATGTCCCAAAACGAGGCACCACCTGTGCCGCCCTCTGAAATTCTTACCTTCTGACCTCCCGGAGCTTCGGCAGTGTGATGGTCCTTCAGTTTCTGCTCTTGCTCTATTATGTCTTTCAAATGTTCATTTACCTTAAAGTACAAAATCATTAATGTGTATTCAAATATAATAAAAAAATAACATGCACCTTAAAATGGCTGTGGTCAGATTTCTGATGCCAAATAGCAGTACCGCTAAAACGAAGAACGTCTCGTTTTCCCAACCAGAAAGGTATTTTACAGGGGCTATATTTGATGATCTAAAATTAACTCTTTATTAAATGCTATTAACACCTACTTCGTGTCGAAAGAGGCTGGAGAGTTGGAGGAAATAAAGGTGTTACTCAGTAACTTGTTTTAACACTTAGGAAGCCATGAAACGTCTCTTCAGTAAAAACTATACAAGCTCTTTTTGGACGGTAAGTGAAAAATAAATGTGGTCAAGTTCTTCAGCTGTGATCAGGACACGACCCTGGGTCACAGCGGGTTTTAATGTGTGGACGTAAGGCCACAGCTAAAATACATGAAACGTGTGCACACAGGGACTTGAGGCCTAACTTATTTCCTAGCAGGTTATTTAAATGGTCCCAAATCCGAAAAGGTTAAGAGACAGTTTATGTACTTTATCTAGTACATAAAATATTCATTAAGAATATTTAGACAATTTTGGATTCTGAGTTAATGATTTTAAGGTCACTTTAGGGATCATAAGTAAAAGCTCAATAATGGCATTCTAGAAAATATTAATGTCATTACCATCCACTGTAACTCTAACCTGGATCAATAGTTTTCTAAACTCGTCTAGTGCATAAAATTCCATTCAGTGGCTAAAAAAAGATTCGAGAATTTTAATTCATAAACTTAATAAATAATAGTAAGAGTCTTGCCCAGGCATGGAGTTAGCTAAGGGGTTCTAGGGCTTTAATCAGCACCAGGCGGGCTTGTCTGTGGGGCTGCAGTGCCCGCAGATCTGAGCTCGTCGCCCCACTCGTATAAAAGCTCAGAGACGGAACGATCAGAAAAGACACAGGCCTGACTCAAAATCTCCACTCGCAATCCGCAATCGTCATCATTTCTTGACACTGCCTGAGCCTCAGTTGCTAGTGTGAACAGAACCTACTTTGTAAAGTGGCTTGCTTGGGGGATACGGTCCCCATGGGTCCCCGTGTGGGCAGGACTGAGGGGCCACGGGGGCCGTCTGTAATG
Organism: Mormoops blainvillei; assembly: GCA_004026545.1. NCBI lineage: Eukaryota > Metazoa > Chordata > Mammalia > Chiroptera > Mormoopidae > Mormoops > Mormoops blainvillei. The sequence goes on along the minus strand of PVJD01006160.1, from coordinate 69,058 downwards.
GTATGAGCTCACATGTGATCTCCCTCCTGCCCGCAGATGCTCTCGCTGGCTTTGGTGGATCAGCTGCCACGCAGGCGCTGCCCTATGGAGAGGACCGCACCACGGGGTCCTGAGGGCAGCCCCCAGCCAGCGATCTGCCCAGCTGAGCCCTGCCAACGCTACGTGAGCTGGGAAGCAGATGTTCCCATGGTCAGACTTTCAGGGAAGACACCTTGACTGCAGCCATGTGAGGGACCCTATGACAGAGGCTACAGAGAGGCAGGGCCTGAGCTCCGGACCCAGTGAGCTGACAGCACGTGGTAGGGAGACTCAGGAAGTACATCACGGGCGGGGGGACAAAGGTGCACTGATCCGAGAAGAGCCTGTGGTCACTATTGTCCCAGAGGAGCCCGAGGATGAAAGATGTGATACACACGAAGCCCCAGGCAGAGCGCCACACAGGCTCCACAGAGGCCACTGCCGTCAACTACACACGTGTCCCCAGATAAAGCGTCTGTGAGGCTTTAACAAATCCTCATCAAAACACTTCCAGCTGATGCACTGGTATAAGTCACCCAACATACCAACATCTGACTGTACGGGGACCTGACACGTTGATCATCCATCAACTTCTGCAATAGGGAGACTATAAGGAAACTCCAAGGCAAGGTCATCGTGTTCCTTAACCCACCTGGGCATACAAATCAGGTGAATGAAATACCTTTGACTCTCAAACCAGTTCCCAAATACCAGCTACAAAGTTCTACCCCTAACGCCACATCACGACGTTCCTGTGCAGGTCGGGTCGAACGTGAAGAAGGTGTCAGAGGGCTCACTCCCCAGCAGGTGCAGAGACTAGTGAATTGGGGGCAGCAGAGCACAGGGTGGACTCTAGCAGCATGAATCAGTTACAAGTAAATGTGAAGTGACATTAATTTTTAAATAACCACTAATTTTAAGACATACTCCCATTTTCATTTTAAAACGCAAAACAGCAACGCGTATCCTCGCCGAAACGTAAGCGCGCAGTCAGTCGGCGTTTTCACCTTGCCCCTGAGCAACGGAAAGCGTCGGCAAGGCCTTCACTCGCCGGCCTCCTCCCCTCCGTGCCGTTTTAACCCCAGGCCCGGCGCTGGGCAGTTTACGCCGCCGCCCGCCAGCGCGCCCGACCCCCGCGCCCCTGCTTTCCTGAGCCCAGCGTCTCTCTTGCTCCAGCACGCGCCTCCCTACCTTATTGATCCAGTACAGGACGGCGTCCTCAATGCCATAGGGCAGGTCGGTGGCCTGAAAGAAGGCGGAGTACCGCTGTGCGCATGCCACGACCTTCTCAACGCTGACCACCTCCGCGGCGTAGGCCATCATCAGAGCGTCTGCCATCGCCAAGTGGGCGCTCTGGGGGGCGAGAACAGGGCGTTATCGACGACACTGGCGCGTGTGTGCGTGCGCGTTCTGAGATGTTAGTGACGCTTCCTAACAAATGCTAGTGGAAGCGAAGACGACAGCAGATGAGACTCGGTAAGGCAGGCCAGACGGTACACGTCCAAGATGAGCGAACCGCACCCAAGAGCCTGTCTCTCCACTTCCTGAGGACCCACGTTTGGGACCCTCACGTGCCACTCAAAGGACGCGGCTCTCCCGGCTTCTCCACGTTTGGGTGATGTGTCGTGGTGACTGAGCCACGCAACATGCACACTGCCGCCCTGCCTCCCGCTGCCCTCAGCTCACACGACTCGGTCACGCAGAGCTTTGTGGAGTCTGCTTCCCAACTGTCACACTGACTGTCACAGTCTGGCTCAGGCCGTCACACCCCTCGCACCTGAAGGCGGAAGTCCACCCACTGTACCACCCGCCCCTGCTCATCCGGTAGGTTTAACCTTTCCTGGGGCCGTTTGTGGCAGGGTTACGTTTTTAAATGCGTAAGTGGCACACGGAGGCTCCTGGCCATGGGGGCACCACAGCATCTAGAAGCGCCTAGGAAGGCGGGGCCACAAGTCCGAACGTGTCCCACACACAGGGCAGTGCCCGCGAGGTGGGGGGCACTGATGGCGTTTCTGCCTCTTTGGCGGGACTAGTGCTGTGCCCAGGCACCCCTTGCTGAAGGGGGGCCTCAGCAGAGCTGGTCGTCAGCAGGCGAGCTGACCCCAGGAGTCCCCCGGCTCCCCGCCGGGCTCTGCCTGCTCAGCCCCGGCCTCGCACAGAGACACACTGTGTGCCAGAGCTCTCTAGGGCTCTCCGTGCGGACGCGCCACGTTTTACGGCTCCGGGCTCTTCAGACAGGATGAGGCCACGGGATTAGCCTACAGAGCAGCAGGCCAATGTCATGGGGACCATCACACTGCATCAGTGACAACGGAGGGAGCTGCACCAGCATGTTCCCGTGGTGCGGACTTCGTGGGCTGGCCGCTGACAGTGGAGCAGCCCTGGGGCCGGAAGAGCAGCGCCACCGAGAGGACAACACCTGGAGTGGGAACACAACATGTGTTTTCCAGGGTGCCAGCTGTGGTGGCCCAGGCAAGACTGACTGCTGGGACCTTCCCCTGCGGTGCTCAGCCTGCCCACTCTCCTCGCCATGGCTGCTGCACCCTCGTGCCGACAGTGCGCCTGGCGTCCACGCCTGTAACCGCTGGCCAGTGGCCGCTGGGGCTGTCCCAGGACAGCTCCCTGCTCATACACACGCACGCAGAGGCATCTGCATGCCACAGCTCTCCGGGCAGACGCGCCGCTGAGCTAAAAGCTGGGCGCCCGACCCCAGCAGCCGTGAGTCCCATCAGACACCATGAACCATACGCTGTGTCAGCAAAGCTCTTTCAGCTGGTGTGCCTGAAAACCGCCAGATGGGACGAGTTTTGCCAGGAAAGAGAAACTGGTCCCATGAGGTTAGCTGTTCCCTGACCTTCCCCCATGGCCCAGGCGGGGTTCCAATCCCAAGCACTGTCCGTGAGGAAGGGAAAGGGGCGGGGGGAGGCCTGACGGGGCCCTGGTGTCATGGGGGACTGCCACCCAGGTCTTTGGAAACTGCAGGCACCACTGATGTTGAAGGGCAGGAAAGTGTCACAAGAAACTCAGCACAGTAAAGAGAACGCCCTCCTTCTCCAACTGACCAAGTAACAAGAGGCCACCCGCGTCCTTCCCCACAGCCTGCCAGCCGGCAGGGCCAGAGCTGGCCCAGCCCAGAGGGCGAAGGCCGTCGGGGGAGAAAGAGCCGTGGGCCTGGGAGGCGCCCACTCGCCGAGGGGTCTGAGTGGAGGGCCCAGGGCCTGGGGACGGATGCCACCAGCCCCAGGGCCACTGCGCCCCGTGCCCCAGACTGCCTCGGCCACACGGCTCTCCAGAAATGCCCCTGCCGCCAGCAAAACCGTCCAGCCTTCACTCTGCTCGTCCTAAGATAAAGAAATGCTGGACATTCAACAAACATGCATTCTATGGATAATCACAGCTCACTCTACTCACATCTGCAGAGAAAAAAGTGACTTCCTACCACTCTCTCTTAGCGTAACCGAGCAACTTCTCTTTCTAAAGAGATCTCGTTCTCAGCATAAGCTGTCATGCCGCCTCTGCCGCCTGCACCTGTGCCGCGTCCTCCATCGCCCCCGGCAAATGCCTCCCGCCCCTCCAGTCCCAGCTTGCGACTCGTGAGCCCGGTGCCTATGTGTCCCCAACCCCACATTTCCCCTTTCCTCACTGGGCCGTCTCTATAGTCGCCGCAGACACCAAGACACAGGCGGGCGGGCAGAGGCCCTTCTACTTGCGGCGGGAAGCGCCCAGGGCAGAGTGGCAGCTGCTTGGGCAGAGAGCTCAGTGGCCTGAGCTCAGCTTTGTCACCAACAGAAAAGGGTCTGCGAGGTCACCTGGTGACCTAAGCACCGACACGAAATCACGTCAGAAGGTAAACTTAGAGTTCCAAAATTATTACACAGTATCAAAAGGTAACGGGCCCTCTCCCTCACGGGAGCACGCCCACACCCTCATGCCCCCATCTTCCCCCAGGTGTGTCACCTCCGCCTTTCCCTCACCTGAGCTCCAAGCGCCCTTCTGCCTGTCGCTTGTTTCCTGAGGCTTCTCAGCCCTGCTGGCTCCCTTCTAACTACCTCTGGGACTTTCTAGGTAGACGTTCTCTTATAATTAGAAAAGAAAAAACAATGGGGGTTTGTAACTGAGACGTATGTAACATTACCTAGAAAGAATGGAGTCTGATCAGGTACCTGCCTAATGGGAATCAAAAACCAACATCCAGCATTATGTGTGCAGGACAAGCCATTAACAGTAGCTATGATAATTTAACTTTTCACAGACAAGTTCTGCTCCTAAGTTTGCAAGGCAGTATTTCCTCACCTACTATCGTGACATTACATTTCTATGGTCCTTTCACTCCAAAGTGCAACTTTTAATCATCTTAACCAAGGGAAAGATTTGCCGTGGAAATCGTACAGATGGCTGCCACACAGGCCTGCGATGCTAGGAGGGAGAGCGCAGGAAGGACAGGGGACAAGGGGACCTCATGTCCCTGAGGTCAGCGCCTCTGCTCTCAGCACCTCTCAGGCGTCCAGCCAGAACAGTGGTTGCTGGGGGCCACTTTGCACCTTCTTAAAAACCTGCCCCACGCCTGCCCCACGCGACCCCGTCACGACTCAGCCCCACAGCCTACTGGTGGTCGCCAACTCGGAGGCCACAGCTGCCCCCGGTGTGGCAGTGCAGGGCCTGCCAGGTGGGCAGAATGGGGAACCCCTGAAGAGAAGCCCATCGCCTAGATTTCAAACCAGTAGGCCGACTGCCAGGGAGCGCCCGCCCACTGTCCTGCTTCTACCCCCATGGTCCTACCACCTGCGAACCAAAGCGTGCCGCCCGGGCGTCAGGGCTGCGGGGCTCATGGCTGCATCAGAGAAGGCCCTGGTCCCGCCCACGCGGCTCGGCGGGCTTGCTCGGTGGCCCCATCACGTTTCCAAAGCCCCACCTTCCTCATCAGTACAACAGGGGCCACACATGCTCCTGTTAGGGTTGTTATGAGAATGAAATGTGAGACAGTGTGGAAAGTGACTGGCACACAATGAACTACACCAGGAGGGCTATAGACAGCTAGGCGCACGGACAGATGCAAAGCAGGAAGATCTGCGAATGAACACACAGCAGTGACCTGGACACGGCCATGGTGTGCCAGTTCACAGTGTGTGTCACAGTGTTTTGCAATGTTTTGTTTTGTGTAGGCAGGAAAAACAGGCCGCTGCCACCTCCCAGAGAAAACAGCATGAACACGGCTTCCATGATCCCAGGCCACAGAAACATTTAAAGTCTTTCACCTGGGCTCACAGCCTCTTTACGGGCCAGCCCTACCTGGTTTTGGGTCTCCATGCCTCGCACCTGAGCCTCCACGAGCCTCCAGGTCTCATACCCGAGCCTCCACGAACCTCCACGTCTCACACTCAAGTATATACGAGCCTCCACGTCTCACACCCGAGCCTCCACGAGCCTTCATGTCTCACACCTGAGCCTCCACGAGCCTCCATGCCTCACACCTGAGCCTCCACGAGCCTCCAGGTCCCATACCCGAGCCTCCACGAGCCTCCATGCCTCACACCTGAGCCTCCACGAGCCTCCAAGCCTCACACCTGAGCCTCCACGAGCCTCCACGTCTCACACCTGAGCCTCCATGAACCTCCACGTCTCACACCTGAGCCTCCGCGAGCCTCCACGTCTCACACCTGAGCATCCACGAGCCTCCATGCCTCGCACCTGAGCCACCGTGAACCTCCAGGTCTCACACCTGAGCTTCCACGAGCCTCCATGCCTCACACCTGAGCCTCCACGAGCCTCCAGGTCTCATACCCGAGCCTCCACGAGCCTCCACGTCTCACACCTGAGCCTCCGCGAGCCTCTATGTCTCATACCCGAGCCTCCACGAGCCTCCGAGTCTCACACCTGAGCCTCGATGAGCCTCCAGGTCTCACACCCGAGCCTCCACGAGCCTCCAGGTCTTGCACCCGAGCCACCGTGAACCTCCAGGTCTCGCACGTGTGCCTCCGCCTCTTGCACATGAGCCCCCGTGCCGTCAGCACTGCCTGTAACACGTCACACTCTTCCAGCTGAAACGGTTCCCACCCTCGGCCTCCCCTGTGCCACGCCCTGAAGCCCCACTGATCTCCCACCCCAAGACAGACCCTCCCCTAGCAGAAACTGTCACATCCACCTCTCCGCTCCCAAAGCTGCCTGCCGAAATGTGTACTTAGAGTGTTTATTTCCTGCTGTCTAACTTGCTTTTTTCCAGTCTTCCTCCTCACTGCATTCAAGTGGAGACGTCACTGGTCAGCTGAATGCACAGACCGCAAAACATGAAACAATGAAAGAACACCTCTTAACAAAGAGGGACATCCTCTTGGAAGGTGAACACAGCTCCATCGTCTTCCTGGGTCTCGGCCGCAGAGTTGCTGGCCTGCCCGTGCACAGCAGGGCACTGGCCCTCCAGCTGGTGTTTTCTGAACATCCAAGGACATCACTGAGACGACACTGACAGTTTCTGAGAGAACATTTCATGCCTTACTTATCAGATGACATCCTTTAAGTACACAGAATATTCCATCTCTCTTTGGCACTTATTAAAAGAAAGCACTTCAAGATAAGTTTTTGGTTTACATAATAATGACTTTCAAAAAAGATTTGATTGAATAATAAACATTAGTTTACAGTCATGTGTGAAAGTCAGTCTCATTTCATATCACACATACTTATACGTATTTACTTAAGTTTTATAAATATCAACTCTCATTTCCCATGCTGGCAAAAGGTGTCTTGCAGTTTTAAGTTCACGAAACGGTTTTCACTAGTACATTGAGAAACTTTTTTCTCACATAGGTCTTAGAAAAAAAGTAATTAAAATTTCACAGCAATTGGAAAGCTTTAAATCAAATTGTGACAAAAGCTGGACGTATACCATTAAAATAAGGCCAACAAATGTGAGACTGCAAAGGGCTAAGGTGCGGCAGTCGCCCACAGGCAGGAGCCGGAGCCAGAGCCGGGGAAACCAGGACCCCATGTCACCGAAAGAGCCCTTCTGACAGTGTCCCCTGCGATCAGGCTGAAATGCGCCCACGGCCATCAGCAGCCATCGATAATGCACGAGAGACTAAAGCGATGCCATCAGCAGTTACAGCGGCTTCGCGCACACCAACTGCACTGGGAACGGCGTGGGAAGTGCTGTCCCCATTAAAGGGTCACCAGGTTACCCCACGGGCATCTCTCAGCACATGAGCAAGCAGCTCCTCGGCAAGCACCGAGTCACCTGCGAGTGCCACCAGGGCAGTGGTTACTGCGAGGGGACTGTGAACGTGAGCCGCTGCTGCCCCTGGGGCTGGCCAGCTGCCGGCACGTGGGACGGCCCGCACACTGAGTCCCCGCCCATCAGAGGGCGAGCACAGGCGAAGCTGGAGCCGCTGCTGCAAGCTACCTGTTCACAGACATTCTTGGTTGTCCTTAATGACCCTAATATAAATCTGTAACTAAGGCATCAACTAAATTTTTCTTGAGACATTAGTCTCCATTCCTTGAAAGAAAGAAAATGGGTTGTTAAAGAAGAAGAAAAATAGGTAGAAGGCAAAACGGGTCACCCCCTCACTTAGAGCTAGGCTGGGGGCGCCGATGTTGTCCATCCTTCCTCGGGTTCCTCGTTTCACACGCCTCCCCCGCCTCCACGTCAGGCGGTCTCATAGGGGACTGTGACTTCGCCAAATGTGCAGACCCCGCTTTCCTTCCTAAAGCCGCCTGGGGGACGCCCAGCACTGGAGCGGCAAACGCGCACTTAAACACGGGCTCTGTCTCTAGAGGCCGTCGCGCGGGTGCCCGCCCCCTTGTCCCGGGGCAGCTCCCAGTCTTCCACCGTGTGCACGATGGTAAGCTCCTGCTTATTATAGGCACTAAAACGCCTGCTACCCGGAAATTCACCACGTCACTCGAGCTCGTAGGTGACATGGCATTCATGCCCGAGGGCACACCCTGCAGGCCCAGTGACCCTGGGATGGGGACTCACCATCTGTATGGGCTTCTTCTGCAGGTCTCGTTCGGTCACCAACCTCTCCTGGTCAGTGACATAAAGGCCCTTCTGCGCCAGCGCCTGGATCACCGCGTCGTGGCCCAGGAGCGGTTTGGCAGCATCGCTCTTGAGAATGAGGCTGCCCGCCCGACAGTACAGCTCAGCTGACAGCAGCAGGCGGACGACGGGGGGCTTGATGTGCTCCTGGTCATACTGATCTGTGTAGAATGGTTCCCGCAGGTCCTCTGGCACATTTTCTGTGGAGAGTAAGAGGAAAAGTTCTTACAGGATTTTTATAAAAGAAACACAATGTATTTCATAGTTACTATATATGCCACAGAAACTAAGATCCTTTCTCAAAATAACAGTAGCCCTTGAAAAGACGGGTCACGAGAGCCTGACAGGAATTGGAAATGAGGGGCAGAATCTCTTTTACAGAAGACACAGTTCTGAGCTCATTCTAAAAGGGACCACAGAGCAGACATGGAAGCGGGCTTTTTCCAGGGGCTCCGGGGAAGTCGTCCCCACGCGCACGCTCAAGTGCACGGAGTGGGCCAGAGGACTCTGAAAGCAGATTTCAGTGGCGTCCCTCCCATCTAAGCAGTCAACCGGGAGATGCGGCATGACAGGTGTTTCAAGAGACGGCTGGTCCTGCCACCTGTGAGCGCAAAGTCACTTGCCCAAGAGGACTCCTCCCAAATTCCCTTACCCTGCACCACCAGCATCCGGCATCCGACCTTCCAGGGAACACGCCCCACCTGGTCCCCTCAATGGAGACGCAGAAAGTGCACCTGGGCCCCAACAGGGAGATCAAAGCGCCTCCCAAGGGCTCCTGTCCCGCTGGCAGGGCCCCTGAAGAAGGACGCTGGCCTGCGCTCCCGGTTCCACTTCCAAACCCACCTCAGGGCTGCCTTTTCACCTGACGGCAGCAAGACCACCAAACAAGCAAGACACACATGGCGCTGGCCACTGTTCCCTCAGCTTTCTAACCACTCCTCGCTCCTAACAGGGGCACCATGCCTTCCATCAAACCCAGGGTGAAAGGCAGCTCTGTCCCCACAAGGAAGGGAGGGTGCCGGGTTTGAGGGGGCCAGGGAAACACACTGGGCCTGCCTCCTCCTGGGGCGTGAGTTCCGGGCAGCCACCCCGAGTCACTGGTGGCAGAGTCTCCTGAACGGGTTGCTTGGACACGAGGCCAGCTGTGCCCAGCACCAATGGAGGCCGGCAGTTCCAGACAGACAGTCACAGGAATCAATGGAGTCTTTAGCAATTTTCACCTGATAGTAAAATACTATCCCTTAGAACGGCCCGTTATCAAACAACATTACAGTAAACGCTGCATGTTCGTCCTCTAGGTCACCAGCACGCTTCTGGAGGACTCAAAGAATTAGAAATTATCCCTGTCCTCAAGGAGCCAATAATCTACAGAAGTCTAGAAAGACAGGTAAAGTTCAGCAATTCAGAGACGGGAGACAATACTAAGCAATAAATGGTGAAGCACCAACTGAAGAAAATGAACGATCAAGTACTTCAAGTTCAGAGAGAGACAGTCACAGTAAGCCGACGTGACTCATCTTTAAAAAGCCGGACAGGAAGAACAGGCAAGAATTTGTTTCATCAGAAAAGAGGGGCTTTCTCCACACGAGGGGGGGAGGGAGACAACAAACCGCACAGCCCAGGCGAGGAGGGCCCACGCGGGAGCGCGGTGAGGAGAGAGCGCGGTGAGAGGGGATGCTGGGGCGCAGACTTGAACGTGGGGCCTTTACATGGCAGCTGACGAGCAATCGCCGCCAGCCACAAAGGCCAGGGCAACATGGGACGACTGAGTGATGTCTGGGGACAATTAACCGGGTGTGTTCAATAGTGACAGCGGTGAGAATGAGAGCTGGAAAGATGGCACCGAGGAGGGAAACAACAGGAAAAATACCCAAGTGGAAATATCCCAGCAGCAGCTGGGGACCATGCGGGACTCTGGAAAGAGGTCAAGAGTAGACGCAGCAATTTGGGATCTGGGTGACATCTAAAAATATCACCCTCATTTAATGACTGAAAGCACTTTCCTTCCATCACAGCAGCATCGACCAGCGGTGAGCCGGCCTCCCCCGACGGCTGCTGCAGGTGACATGTGGGCTCGGTGCGGGCTTGCCTCCCTGCTGGTTAGTGTCATGGAACTAAGGGAAGTTGTTCAGGAGAACCACGCTGAAAGGGAACTTACCTCATTTAAAGACAACTGTTATAAAATGTCTACTAATGGGTTTTTATTTCCTGGTATCAAAAACGTTAGCTGAGCAAAGGAAAGGTTTGCCCACTACCAGGATGACAAATTTCTCTCTCAGGCCCGTGCACCCACCAAACATTGAGTCACCGCTCTTACATCCATTCCCACACGGGGTCTTTGTATCGACCCGAGGAAACTGGCACATCAGCTCCCACAGACAACGATGAGGAAGGTGCCGCCCCTCACTACAGCTCTTCCCTGGGTCGGACACTTCCCCAAACTTGCAACCTTCCTGTTCCCATTCCACAGACAAGGAACCCAAGAAAGGCTGTGCTGCCTGAGGGCGCACGGTTGACCGATGCAGAGCCCCCGCTCTAACCCATCGAGCTACATGCACCCAAAAGTGACGAAGGTTCAGCAAGGTCATGAGGCTGGAAGGTGAGACACAGCTCAGTGCCACCACCACCCCCCCTTTATGATGGCAGACTCACAAATCCAGGCTATAGCGGCGTGAGCGTTAAAAAGACCCCAGTGCAAGGGAAGAACAACAGGACCCACAGCACGTCAGAGGTCTCACGAATATGACAAATAGATTTTCCACCCCCCAAAGGATGCAACACTGCATAGCGAGTATGACAAAATAGGTCACTTTTAAAAACAAGTCTTTGCTTAAGAGAAGACTTCGAAGATGCCCATCATTTCTACCAATAATGCAAGGCTGTCATTTTTAAAGAAAGTTTGCACTGGCATCACATTTTAAAACAAATGAACCGAAACAGCATATTAGAAGATAAACAGGCAAAATCAAAGATAAGAGGTTTCACCCCCTCCCTAATCTCACGAGCACAAAAGATAAGGAACTGCTGCTTAAGGAGCGGGGGTGTGGAACGCCACTCTGAGAGCTGCGAAGGGCAGGAGGCCAGTTTTTCCTGTGCACCAGGCCCTCCGCTGGCCTGCCCTGATTGTGTCACTGGAAACCCCGCCTAGACCTCAGCCCTGGCATCTGCAAGCACCTGAAGTGCTTGAGGTGCCGGCTGGCGGAGGGCGCAGAGACAGGCTGGGTTACCACCAGCTGCATCCACGCGCCAGTGAATGCTGCAGGTCCCTTTCAAACAATAAAGGGTTTCCGCAGGCCACTCTGCCGCCACCGCAGTGTCCCCCCAAAGCCAAACCTTCGGTCCATCAACCCACATTCGCTCCAGCGAGGCTGCGCGATAAGGTGGGGACAACTGGGGCTCTGGGTTTAAAAAGATGAGTCTCCACTCGCCCCCTTACTGGGTACAGGACCGGGAGTGCGAGGACTGACTTCTCCGAGTTCAAGTCCCCCACCTCGCAGGCGGGCCACTGCCACCTTCCCGTCCTCCAGGCACCCGCGTCTTTCCGTGGCCACAATATGCCGCGTTCACGCCGCACTGGTTGTTCCTCCTGCCGCTCACGTTCCTCCTCTCACCTCACGAGGTTGGTTTTTCCAGTCAGACCTCAGGTGCAGGTCACCCCCCGACCACCCAGTCACAGCCCGTCTCTAGCTCTCCGTGGCGCGGCTGTTCCTGTCCCGTAACGGTTATGTGTTTGCTTCTGCCTCCTCTCACTAGAACGGAACCTCGAGAACAGCAGAATAGTCCCCAGTCCAGTGTCACTGCACCTAGAACAGTGCCTACGCCCCCAGCAGGCCCGTGACACCCACCACGAGAAGGTGACATTTGGAAACACACAGCTTTGCCTCTCTCCCCCCACTTATCAAAGGTACAGCGCTGTTGAGCTTAAATGCCCCCTGTGAGGCCCTCCCACTGCCCTGTGAGCCCACAGCGCCTCTCAGGAGCTCCTGTTCCCTAGGAGCCACCAGCCCGTTGTCTCTGCACCCGGACGGTCCCAAGGAGCCCCAACTTCGAAGTGGGAGCCAGGTCTCTGGGTGACAAAGGGAGACACAAACACGGGACGGGCAGAGGCCTGGATGACCTCTGGTGGGGGACGGAAATGGGAAGTGTCAGCACAGACACCCGGTGTCTCACACCCGCCTGTAGCCAGAGAGAAAAGTGCACACAGCTGCACGGCGTCTGCACACAGACCCGTGTGTCCCAGCTCTGGCGAACACACAGCAGCCGCGAGCCCAGCACCTGTCACTTGGTCTCTAACACCCTTCCCACGGAAAGGGACCAAGGTTCTTGAAGGAATGGCTGTTTCCAGAGCGGGGCAAGAAAAGTACAAGATGAGCTAAGAATATATGTGCACCTCTCTTTCCAGCCCCGCTGGTTCTCACTCGGGCGCCCCCAGAAGCGTTCTAAGTGTCTGCCCCCCAGGTTCTGCCTAAACTGTCTTCTCTCCCTTGATGGTCTCATCTCTTTCCAATGTCAGTGACACTTCACACAGAAAGGATTCCAAATTGCCATTTCTAGCCTCCACTTCTCTATCATGATCCACACTTACATTTATAGCTCAGGACTCTGCTGGATTTCTCAGATATTTGGCCAACACGTCCGATTCCAGGTTTCCAGACACAAAGGTCACTGGCTATCCCAACCTGCCACCTTCTCTCTGCCAGTGGCATCAGACTCATACTCCCAGTCACTAAATCTCAAAAGCCCGGGTAACCTCATCCTCTCACACAGCCTTCGAGTCCCCCACCCCGCAGTTCAAATCACTGCCCGCACACCCCAAATCCAATCACTTAAAAATGCTAGGATCACCTCTCTAGTACCTAACGCCTCTTTCCCATTAACTCGACGCTGACCCATGCAGGGCACGCTCAGGAGCGCAGAGCAGAGGCGGGTCCCCAGGTCCAGGACCCGGCTCCACACCAGGAAGACAGAACGATGAACCGGTTCTGGCTTTACAGTCGCCGTGAGGATGCACCTGAGAGGAGACCTGCGAGAGCCCGGCACCGTGAGTGTCAGCACTCTGCAACCGCGAGCAGCTCTCCCTCCTCCCCGCTCGCTCCACGCTCTCAGGGATGGCTCGCCATTCTCTGGCAATGCCTTTCCCGCCTGGCCTCGCCTGTGCGTCCCTCCTCACGGCACGTCCCTGGCACCACTGTCACAACTGTCACAGCCATCGCATTTGCACGAGAGTCGGCCCTTAGGAGGGGCTGCGTTACAGCGTGTGTTGGGATATAAACAGAAAGGTATCAAGGTGTGTTTGTAAGAGCAAATGATTTTATGATGTATTAGACTAAATGGTATGAAAGGGAGACTACTACCTGATAAAGCTGAATGATAAACTGACATGAGGCAGTGGGCTTTAAATTTCGTGCTAAGATCTCTACATTCAAGAACTCGCTAACCCCCGACCAGTATGGCTCAGTGGGCTGGGCGGCGTCCAGCAAAGCAAAAGTGGCCAGTTTGATTCTCAGAGGGGGCACAGGCCTGGGCTGCAGGGTCAGTCTCTGGTTGGGGAGCAGCATGTGTGAGGAGCAACCAACTGACGCTTCTCACATCGCGCTCTCTCTCCCGCACTTCCCCTCTCGCTAATAAATAAATAAATGTATTTTTAAAAATCACACAGTAAGGTATCATGTCCTAAGAGGCTCTCTATCCACCATTTTCAAAGGGCTTAAGGGGGCAGAGCAGCTGACACGCACTGGGGATGCGTCCGCTCTGGCGGGCTGCGCTGCTCCGTCCAGGAAGCGGCTTAGCGTCCGCCTCCTTCGCTTTCCTTACATGAGGGTGTCGGTCTATTAGAGTATGTCTCAACAAACTTATTCTTTATTTGATCAAAATTGTGCTGCATTCTTTCACAAAATAAACTATTAAGATCTGGGCTATTGGGAGCATTTTTAGTGTAAAGACAAGAACATGATTCAAAACTTCTGACACAGACTTCAGATTAAGTAAACGCTCCATCTGCTTTCTAGGCATCACAAGCTTGTGCTTTACTTATCTTTTTATGGCTCAGTAGCTTCACTCTATGCCCACGGTGTATCTCTAGCTGTCATTTTAAATGGTTCCTTCAACATACAGCTCTGAAACTGGCTACTACTTAACGTCAGAAGTGAAAGTTTATCGTGGAATAAACACTAAATCCACACCCCAAGACCCTACAGTGCATCATTAAAGAAGTGATTTTAGCAAACCAGCACAAAGTTGGGCTAATTGTTCAATGATTAATTGATACCATTAGGTAATAACCTTTGAAACGTGTTCTCCATTAACGTCTGCTGCATAACAGTATTTCCAGCAAATGAAGGATATTGACATCAAAAGAAATAAAATGTTACTTTTTTAATTTACACATATAAATTTGTACTTTGAAAGACTGTTGACTAAAGAATAAACAAAATGTATAAACAAAACTTTGTTACTAATGCTCCCATTTCTTGTTACTATGTCACTCTAAGATCTTTAAGTTTGTTTTTCATGATTTTTTAAAATCCATTTCAACTGTTGCCAAGGCAAAATCTTACTAAGTACCAACAATATCCACTTAAACCACCTGACAGTTTATGATCAGCCCACTCTTTAAAGAAAAAAAAAAATACTAACACATACTATGTGCACGTTTTTTTACACTTATGGATGGAAAGATTACTCCGCAAAGTGTGGTAGAGAGCAAACCTTTTAAGAGTCAGAAAGACCTGAGCTGGCATGCAGAACCCAGCACTGGCCAGGTGTTTCCACGTGAGCAAATTAATCTCCCATCTCCTAGCCTACTCCCCTCATCTGCTAAGAGAGAACAGCATGGGGAGGGCAGCTGCAGGAAGAGACCAAGCAATGCACTTGAAGGGCTGGGACCCACAGGCGTGCCCTGTCTGCAGCCATGCCAAACTCTGGAGTCAGTCGAACCCGAGCTCATTGTTGCCCTTACGGAAAGTGTAATGGCAGTGGTGGGGTTGCTGAGCCTCTCCGCGCTGGCGCTGCTTTTTCAGAATGGCAAACACAGCACCTGCATCACCAAGCCGCTGCGAATCCCGAGCGGACAATGTAATTGCAGAGGGGAGCACAGGATCTGGCACACCAGAGGTGCCCCTAGCACGAGACTCCTTTCCCTTCCTGTCTTCCTGCGGTGTGTTCAGGAGACACCCCTCTGGCGCTCCAGAATCCAGTCACAGGCCTGCCAGGGCCAGACAGGAGGCAGATTCCGGTCCTGAGCCTTTGTGAACCCAGGGCCAGATGCTGGTCTCCGTGCTCTAGGTGCGCTCGGTCTCAGCGGGGTAGAAAATGCTGCGGACGGTCCCTCCGCCTGCCACTCTGCACACTGCTTTTCCACGCAGGTCACTGCCCACGTGCCCGTTTCCACCCTTTCTAAACACTTTACCAGCTTTCATTTCTCCTCCAAGCAGTCTTGAGCCCGAGAGTATTCTGCTTAAGCTGACACCAAATCCATCCATCACCCTCCCTGCTGACATCAGTGGTGCCGGAAAACACAAGCACACGACTGCTTCGTGCCTCCTCCTGCGTCAGCTACACCTTGACAGCTACACCCTGAGTTCCGAAGATCTCTTTAAAATGTATATTATTTCAGAATGACTTTCTTTTATTACACTTACTCCTGATGCTAGTTTTAAAACAGTGAACATCTTTTCCTACTTCAACATCAAAGCCTGAGAATTAAAATAAAATGACAGTTGTCATAAACATAAAATCAAGCTAATGTGACGTCTCCCTCCAAACGAATTCAAACAATTTCCCAAACGCGGAGATTCATTTGCTAGTTAAGGAAAACGTGCAGTGTGAGCAACAGCCCGCTGTGTGTAGTCGGGCAGTAAGGATGAATTAAATCTTTACCCACAGCCTCCTCAAAGCTCTACTTATCCTCTGCAGAAAAGCCTGTAAATGCTCAGAAACTTTTCCACAAATATTTTACATACCTCGAATTGATTAACTGGGGCACAGAAATCTAACAAAATGACTCAGAGTTATCAGTCGAGGTTATTAATTTTTTCGGCGGTTCCGCAGCACGGGCTCCCAAAGCAGCAGCTGAGGAATCGCCAACAGGCCCTTTTCCTGTTATTTTGCAAAGACTGGATGCGGCGGGAGCGTTTACTTGCCCGCTTGTGTCAACAGCACATGCCCTGAAAAACACTCCATTAAAAAAAACAAAAAGAAAAAAACCCACGGTAGGGAGTTTTTGTTTCCCTCCAGTTACGACGCCAAAATCCGTTTGGGAACAGGACTATGTCTCAGGTGACAGGAAACGACACCGGCAGCCCCCAGCCTGCAGCTGACCGCCGCTGTGGGGTCGCGGCCCCCCGCCCGGCACGCGATGGAAGGCCGACGGAGAGCCCGAGCGACGGCAGGAATCCGGGGCATCTCGGCCGGGGCCGTCCGGCTTTCCGAGGCCGGAGCAGCGGCCATCGCTCCGTGCCACGATCAAGGTGATACTACGGGACCCCCGTCTCCCAGAATACAGGCACCGACTCAGGTCTGCCGGCGAGGGGAGGAAGCCACCGCGCCGAGCGAAGCCGCCCGAGGGCGGCGCAGGGCCAAACCGGTCCCAGAGAACAAACCGCTCGGCGGTCCGGCCCGAGAAGCCCGGCCAGACCCCACAGGAGACCCCCGGGCGCCGGGTCCCGCCCAGACCCGCGCTGTCTCGGCTCTTTCTTCCCCTCCGCTGTCCCGCCGGCACCCGCGGCCCGCTGGCAACCCCGCGGCCGGGCGGGAGGACGGCTCGGGAGCCGAGGTGCGCGCCCCCCGAGGGGCAGGGCGGGGACGCCCCCGCCTACCTGTCCCGAAGGCTTTGGCCACCAGCCAGGCCAGGTTGCAGGCGACCTTGGCCCGGGCGAAGTCGTAGTGGTCGAAGGGCTTGATGGCGGGGACAATGAACGTCCTCCGGAGCTCCCGCGGGTCCGCGGCGTCCCCCATGGTCCCCGGCTCCTCGGCGTCGGGCACGGGCGCTCACATGGTGCGCGGCCCGGGGCGCAGGCGCGGGCGGCGGGGCGGCTGGGTGTCCGCGCGCGGGAGCCCCCGCCTCCGGCCGCCGCCCCCGCCTCCCGCGAGCGCGCGTGAGCGAGGCCGCTCCCCTTTGTCTGCGCTCGGCCGCGCGGCGGGGGCGGCGGCTGCAGGCGTCGGGATGTGGGCGCTCAGCCCTGGCGTCGGGGACCCGCGCCCGCCATCACCAGGCTGCGCTCCCTCCGTCAGGCCGCGGGCGCAGGGGCGCGGGCGGGGGCGGCGGCCGGCACGACGCTCAGGAAACGTCAAAATCACTGCGGCCGGCCCTCCCCCCGCGCCCCCCGCCGCCGCGCCCGCGTTCGCCTCGCCGCGAGCCGCCGCGAACTCAGGCTCTCGGCTCCCGCCTTGTCAGTGAGGCCCTCAGTGCTTTTCCCCTTCACGCCCGAACCCGCCGCTCCCCCTAGACCGCCGCCACCGCCGCCGCTGCGGTTTTCCGGCTGCGGCACTGGACCGAGGGAGCCGCGGTGGGCACTGAGCATGCGCCCTGGCGCGGCCCCGCCCCGGGAAGGCCCCGCCCCCCAGGCCCGCCTCCTCCCGGCTTTCCTCCACCCGCAGGGATCCCGTCCCCCCACCCCCACCGCCAGCCCGGAGCACTGAGCATGCCCAGCCTCGCTTTCGTTGTGGCCACGCCCTCGGCCACACCCCTTCGCCCACCCCCGGCCCGCTTTCCTCCAGCCGCAGACATCTCGGGCCCCGGCCACTGAGCATGCCCAGCCTCGCTCCAGCCCCGGCCACGCCCAGGCCACGCCCGGCCACGCCCTCGGCCACACCCCCGACCGGCTTTCCTCCAGCTGCAGGCTGCGGGCGTCTGGGCCCTGAGGCTCGGCTCACGGAGCATGCGCCGCCCTCGCCCGCCCGGGTCCCGGGTTCCGTGCAGCTGCTTTGTAAGCATCCCTTGGATGCCCGCCTGGGTGGATATCCTCCGTGTCCCTGGCTCTTGGCTGCTGCCGCTTGCACTGCTGGGAGAGGAAGGGGAAGGAAGGAAGGACGGAGGCCTGGCAGTGGCTCTCATATGTTAGCTACACGCTGGGTAAGCAGAGAACTGGTCTTTACTAAAATGCTTGTTCGGTGACAGGCACTTTGCTGCGAACCTGACGTGCACAATTGTAGTTAGCCTTGGAGGTAACCCTAAGGGGGGGTGTCCTCGCTGGCGGGTCACGAAACAACAGAGGTGACGCGCGTGCATTCACTCACACGTGGTTTAACCAGGTTCGAGGATCGGTGGAGCTCCAAGCCTGTATTCGTGACATCAGGATACTCTGAACTCGATGTTCTCCGCTCCAGCGTCCTCTCTAGGAGAGGGCTTCATCTGCCAGTGCCTCCCCCTTCCCGTCGAGTAAGCATAAATTCTGTCACAAAGCAAACTGATGCCCACCACAACCTGGCACCTACATACACACCTTGACGCCCTCATTTTGTCAGAGCTGCTCTCCATCTTCCCAAGGGACATTCTGAGAGCTGTGCCCTTGCTCGGTGTGCCCCCTCTGTCCACCTTGCTTACTCCTACTCCACTGGAAAGGTGCTTGACGGTAATCACCTCCTCCAGGAAGCCCTCCCTGACAGCTCCTGACACCCTACCAGCCAAGGCTGACACATAGGTACCTCCCCCACTGCTTCCAGAGCACCCTGTTCTTATTTCTGGCACAGCATTGGCCACACTACGTGCAGTCAACAATTACACGCCTGTCTTTCCCACTTCTATGTCACCTCTATAGTCCTTAGACCATAGTAGTTGTTCAATTAATGTTTAGGGAGTAAGGATGGATATTATTGTACTTAGTGCTAATTCAGTTTATTTAGCTCACTAATTCTTCACAATATCTCATTTTAATACATTTTCTAATTTTAGTTGTTATGAAGTCCGGTGCTATCCTCGTTTCACAGATGAGAAAACTAAAGCTCAAAAAAAATTTAAAATCAGCCTATATTACACAACTAGTAAACTGGCAGACCCAAGATTTGAACCCAGGACTGTTGTACTCCAAAGGCCATGTTTTAACAACCAGAGCCTTCCTGGAATTACCTGGCCTTAAGGTAGAAGCAAGCTATAGAAAGCAAAATATAGAAAGCATGAGCTACCTACTCTCTGTAAAAGGGGAGGTAGCTCCACCAGTAAGCATGCCCCTTTGATCTGGTTTAATCCCTGTAAGTACTCCACCCTGAACCTAGGAGACAGTACAGGTAAGCCTTGCTATCAATCTGGGTGAGGAAGAGAATAGGAGAAGAATCATATACTGCAGGGCGGTTGTTGTCATTTTTAATAATTTAATGAATATTAATAGAGTCTTTCTCATAGGCAAGGCCCTTTGCTAGAGCACGTAGGACATAGTAAAATTAACAGGTAAATAATAGTTCGCGAAGTGGGTTCGTAGGATAACTACGTAAATTCTCACATCCATTCTGCGAAACCCTCATTATTATTATCTTTCAGTTCTAGATGCTGGACTGAGGGTCGTGGAGATTGAGTTGCACAGCCAAGGTCCCACAGCTGATTCACCTCTGAGCCTGACTTCAAAAACAGGCCCACATCTGCTGGCTCCACTCCCTGGGCACCAGCCCCTGTGCCCGTCCCCTCCCTGGACTGTGGAGGCCGGAGTGCACATTCAGTAACGCAGTGGGAGAGAGGTAAGTCCTGTGAGAGACAGAATGCAGGCAGTACGTGTGGGCGATGAGGTCGGGGAGGTTCCCGAGAGCCTTCTGTTGAATCTAATGAACCCAAACTCACCTGCAACTGAACTCTAGAGCCACAGCCAAATTCAGAGGAACCTATAGCCTGGAAAGGTTGGAGAGCAATCCTGAAACGTTTCGCCAAACCTGGCACAAGGTTTTGAGGCTGGCAGCCATGTTCGATCAACTCCGTGTTGTGTGTGACCGGGCATGGTGTTGTACTCACAATGGGTGCTGGGTAAATACTGGCCGAATTTTACTGGAAACTACTTCAACCTAAATAAACACAATAAGGAAGAGGAGGAAACAAAGACAGTTGCTGTGACTTGTCCTTTGATTCAGTTGTGATGCATTTAGTACTGATGGCATGACTGTGACCCCGATTGGGGAGGAGTGTGTTTAGGAATAAGAAACAAAATGCCTACACAAAGAGCATCTTTCACTTTCCGGGAGGCTGTGAGACCTGAGGTCAGAGTAGGAGGCTCTTATTAACAGAGAAACACCCTGGGCACAAAGAAGGATTCATTTCCAGGGAGACAGACACTCTAATAGGGTGTTCTTTGTGACACCTTCAGAATGATCCCTTTTAAAAACTAGAAATCTCTGCAGAATACCAGTCAAAAAGAAATGCCCTCCACTGCCTTCTTAAGATATCTGACTTTGTTAAAAAACAAAACCCAAACCCCGTGGTTCTCTGGGCCGGCTTGTTCGACTGTGCGGTTATCCCTCTATGTTTTGTCTCCAGGCTTAGAATCTCTAGCCATCAGACAGCAGCTACACTTATTCCTACACATACGATCCTCCTTCTCACTATTGCAAAAGTTTCTCTCGTTTCTCCTGGAAAATCCACAATCTCAGCCAGACTTCCTTCCTCGTGGCCACCCTCCATCTCTCTGTCCTTAGATAGAGTCATAAATGTATCCATTCAGCCATTGGCCAGTATTGATTGAGTGCCTGCCTGCTAAGGGTGCAGTGTTGAACGAGACAGCTGAGGAAGCAAATTTTTAATCAGAAAGCTTGGAGGTCCAGGGCCAGAGTGGCCCAGCTCTCTTCCATTGTCATGCCTCTATCTCTGTGGGCTGGAAGCCTGGTTATGTCCCTAGAAACCTCAGAAACAAAGAAACACTCAACCATTCGCCCTCCCCTGAGACCTCATGTTATTTTTTAAAATTGAAAGCACGTATCCGTATACTATCATCCACTTTCAATTAGTTACACTAATAGTAACTAACACTACATATTAACACTTTCTAGGTATCAGGCCCTGCTCTACATATATTAATTTATTTAATCCCCACTACAGCCCTGTTATTGTCCTCACTTGCCAAATGAGAGACCAAGGTGCAGAGAATTTAAGTGAAAAAAAACCTCAGTTACTTTGAAACTCAAGGAACTAAAATAATGAAATTTTGAATCAACCAGGTTAAGAGTGATCGTGGGCAGGGGACACAGATGCCTGGCTAACTGACGACAAAATACAGCAGCATCTGGTGAACCAATGCAGGCTAGAAGGTCTGTGCTGTGTAGCTGACACTCTGTCACTTCTAGACATAGTCATGGCTTTCATCCGAAGAGCCAGCAGAATTTTATGAGGATTACTTCATCAGCCTCACGACTCCGGCAAGGCCTGTGTGGAATGACGCCAACTATGGCCGGAGCACTAAACACAGGGAAACCACATAACTCCCAGAGTCGCACTGAGTCAGTGTCTACACCGAAAAGCGAGGCCCGGCCCTCGGGTTCCCCGGTACAGCCCTGTATTTTCCCGGGTCCCCAAGCCATTTTTCCCGTATCCCCTGTGCAAACCGAAGTCCCCGAGCCTCCGATAATGGGCAAAGCCTCCTCCATTTTTAACACCGTGGACGGCCGCTGACAAAAGACACTGCCTGGAAGGACGGACCCTGGGTTCGACCACTGTTCTGCCACGTGATTTTGGGAACACATATCACCTCTCTGCTCCTTGGTTTCCACTGCTGAGAAACATGGGGGTGGAATTAGGCAACATGTAATCCATTTCCAGTCTCACCAGCCTACGACAGGAGGTGAGTGTCCGCTTGGTTTACCAGATCGGGACGGAAGGGTAGGTCGGTCAGCCGCCTTCGTCCTGGATTTAAATCTCTAGAGCAGAAGTTACTTTTTTATTTCCAGAAAACTATGATAGGAGCCTATGGAAGGGCTACGGGAGGTGACAGAGCAGGAGATGGGATCCCCCCATGACAGCAGGGACCAAATCAACAGCGGAAGGACCTACGGAGAGGGGCACAGGTGCAGCTATTGGTAAATACAGCTGTCCTGCCACGGAGGTCACCAAGGTCTAGAGGTTTAGAGGGATGCCTAGTCACCAGGAAAATTTTGTTCTTTTTAACCACTCCCGATGGAAACTACCCAGTGCCCACCGTCAGGGTAGAGGACTGATTGGAAGAATTACGCTGCACATGGGGATGGGCCCATTGCATGGAGACTTCACATGGTCAAGTAAAAAGAGAAAGGTGTGTTTTAGGAGAGTGTTTAAAAAACATGTATTCATGGAACATCCCTGGATCTTCTCGGAAGGATCCACAAGAAACTGGAAGAGTGGTGAAAGACCTAATCTTCTCTAGTTTACATGCTCTTGATTCATATGAATCTTTGTTTATGCAAAATATAAGTTAATATATTTTTAAACAAACCTCTTCCCTCTTTCCAGGCAATGTGGCTTCAGCTCCCCATGCACTCCTGGGACTCTTCTCACTGGCCTCTGTGGCATGTAGCACTTACGAGTGGCCCCTTTGTTCTTAAAACAATCTTCTCTCGCAGGTTCCAGGCCTCTGCGTGACGACGCACCTGGTGCTCTCTCACTGTTCGAATCCCTTCCCCGCTGCTTCCCGGCCTGCCCATGAGAGGGGCTACTCAAACCCAGTCCTCGGTTTCCTCCCTCTGCACTCATACTCTGGGCATCGCGAAGATGTCTTTTTGGCCTCGACTCTCATCTCCAAACCAGTGACTCTGTGATCTGTAGCTGAGCTCTGACTCCTGTCCTGAGTATCTTCCTAGAACCTGCTGGGCCTACCCTCTCAGATGCAGCCCCAGGACCTCACGTTCAACGTGCGCAAAAACAAACTCGCCATCTTTTCTTCTCGCTTGGCCTCTAGTCCGCGTCCACAAATTCTGCTGACGACACCGTTCGCGGCTTCAAAGGCCTTGTGGTCCCTCTGCCCTCGTCTCCATCCCACCCCGCCCGGGAGGCGGGTCTCTCTCTCCTCCACTCACTTCTTCATCCCCACGTCTTTCTCGGCTTCCCTCACTCCCACTCTGTTTCTCTCTTTGGACCGTGCAGGTCGACACAATAATCTTCCCAAACCCGGATGTCGATTCTTGAGCGAATATCCACAGTCAGCAAACTTGAGTGATTTCAGACCATGTGTCCGATACTGTACTAGGCTTTTCACACACTGCCATCTCAGGTCATTTAATCTTTAAACAGCACGTGACAGAGGCGTTCACAGGTGGAAAGTGGGGGCTCGGAGAGATTAAGAGAATCCCTCCAGGGTTCACGGGAAGAATGAGGCTCCTGATTTCAAGGTCTGGCATCTTCCCGCTCCCACTCCCCGGGCTGGGGGCTGTGCCTCGTTAGAGCTAGGCTAGGCATTCACCCCAAATGGCTTGCCTTTACCGTCGTCTTTCCCCAGCACTCTCCTAGACTTACCCAGCCAAGTGACTCTTGAGATCTCGAACATCTTTAACCCTTTCCGTGGCTCCTTGGCTTGGATCGTTTCATTACCCTCCCTCCGGGTGCTCTCCAGCAGGCCACATGAGCTTTCCCTCTTTCAGTACCTACGTCAAGTGCCTCCTCTTCCATGAAGCCTTCCCTGACCCACCTTAGCTTCCCTGATGGGTTTGCGTCCTCCCACGTTTCGTCTCGAATTGGGACTCCTTCTGCACACCGTCAGGGAAGGGACCCTTATTCTGTTTCATAATCTTCATCAGTGCCTTATAAATAATAGACCACAGGAAGTATTTGTTGAATAAATGGAAGAATCAGTGAATTACTAGGTAACCAAAAAATACAAATAAGATTCATCAGTCTACTTTACCTTATACATGGGGGTTGACCGTGGAAAGCAAGCCTCCATAATGCTACATGCTAAGTGGTTCTCAGTGGCTCTTGGTATATTATGTTTTATTAGACTTTACACTGAGACAATGTAGTAACTTTTTTAAAAAACTATTTTTTCCTCAGAAGGACAGTTTTTTATTATGAGATGATTCCCTTCCTGCTTTTTTCCTGTTAAAATGTCCTTTCGCTAATGCACTAATGGTGGTTATTGGCGATGGTGGAGCTTTCCACCTCCTCATTTGGTAAAAGGAGAAGCTGATAACCCCACGTCACCTCCTCTCGGATTCATTTATTTTTTCATTCATTTGGGGGACGCGGCTGCTTCGTGTGATCCCCAGACCTGGAGGCCGCCCCTCTAATCGACTGAACTGAGCGTGTTAGTTCTGAATAGCTTCTGAAACAACACTGGCCCCAGAGAGCATTCAGAAAAATGCGGCAAAAGTCTGTTATTTTTGTGTATCATGTTTGCTACAGAAATAGTTACTGTTGTAGTTTCAAATATGCTGGGATTTGAGTAAGTCCTGGCATGTGGGCCAATTTCCTCCTGTGTGAGTCATGAAAAATAGAAAGCAGCTCTCCCTTTATCGCTCTTGCTGCGAGCCGTGCCGGGCTTTGAGGACCTCTTTCCTGCCGGACTGTGGACTACCAGCGGACGTGGGACAAGGTTGTCCCTTTCACCACCGCGGAGGGACAGCTGGCAAATAGATTGCACATCTTCCTGCCGGGGGGCGTGTTTTGGGGTCAGGACATTGGGAGGAATTTGAATGTGATTTTGATTAACTGAAACAAAACATGGTGGCTTCCTTCTGATATTTTTTCCCTCATCTGTTCCCTATGTTCCTCCTCATTTTCTAGATCAGAGAAATGTAACTTCCTGTTTTGTTTCTCGTGTTGTTAATTTAAAGTCTCGGGACCAGAGTAGCGGAGGAAAATTACAGCTTAACGTTGAGAATTCGAAAAAGCAAAAAGCCTGTGGCGTTCAAGATGACATTGTGTATAGAACTTGGGTAATTCAACGTTATTTTTGCCACGTGAAAAACACTTTATTTTTAGGTTCTTCAGAATGAAGGCAGGAGTTGGAAAGGAAAGAAAAGCAATAAATACTTTTCCACCAGACACTTTCAAATGAGCATCCAAATGGACGGGATATCATTTTATGGAATCCTTCTATGTGATGAAGCAGTAAAACCTCAAAATATTATGTCTTAAAGCAGGACCTCATTGTAGCACAACACTACCCAGAACCCTCTCTTCTTAAACATAGCAATTACAGGGAAAGTTTGAACTAAGGCTTAGCTGAGGAGTTGCCTAACTAAGGCCCTTCTCAGACTAAGACCTTTCCCTAAACAGAATCCCAGTGTTACAGTGCCCCTGCCTTTAAATCT
The DNA here is from genome assembly GCA_004026545.1 of Mormoops blainvillei. Taxonomy (NCBI): domain Eukaryota; kingdom Metazoa; phylum Chordata; class Mammalia; order Chiroptera; family Mormoopidae; genus Mormoops; species Mormoops blainvillei. Next base: position 43,815 of record PVJD01006160.1, on the reverse strand, counting down.
CCCGATGAAGATGAGAAGCAGCGTTCGATTTGGAAAATCATTTCCACTTAGCGTCACTCCAGTTGATAAAATGCTGGGATAACAATTGTCACTCAAAGGCCTGTATTGTGTTGCTACAGACAGTCCAAGGGGCTGGAGAAAATACGGGACAAAACAATGAAGGGGACTGTCCCTTCTCCAGGAAAGACGGGCCCAGGGACTTCAGAAGCCTTGTTCAAGCCTCAAGTTCTGTGACATTTCTGTGACCACGCAGTTTCATGGAGCTTTTAAAAATTGTCTTGTATTTTTTAGAAAATGTGGTTATTGTAGTTTAGAACAGCCATTGGGTAAGTTTTACTACAAAGTATCTTTTAACTGATGCCGTACAATCTGAGGTGCTTTTTCTTAGTGGACATTCTCCAAAAGAAAACAAATCACCAAACTTGCCCCCGCCCGGGCCCGTGTCTTAGATTTCCCAGGTTCCAAATGGAGCTGAAGCCGCCTGATGTCACTAATGCTGGCCAAGCGGAGGGTTGGTTTTTTATCAAAGATCTTATTGAAACACCCTCTCTCCTAATTGCATCCTTTCCCAAAATGTATTAAAGTAAAAAGCAAGAACATAACTTAGGAAGGCAGAAAGCCGGGCTGTCCATAAAACGCTGTTTTTGTTTAATGTGGTGTGTGTGTTTTCAGAATTTGTGAAAAAAAACACCCTCGGCCCCAAGTTGTGTGATGAATACAGTGTTCCAGCCAAGTTATAAACCTCAGCAGAGAGGTCGAGTGGGACAGTGCTGGGCAGGACGGTGCCCTCGCTTGCCACACACGGAACAAAGAAGCATTCATTAGCCCTGCCGGCCACTTCACGGACCCGTCTGTCACCAGCTAACATAAGGTTTCTGGAGCGGTCGGTGAAGTTTACCCAGAAAACTGAAAGGCACGGAAAGAAGTATATTAAAATGTCCCTGGCATCTTCCCATTCACTGGACTTCTGCAGACCAAATATTATTCTGGCACGTGTATTTCCTTGGGCCATGCCGTGCTTTTTCCATGTCAACAAAACCAAGAAACTTCAAGCTCCGTGTGTTACACAACCCATTTGGTTCTTGTTTGTTTGCTTTAATTTCATATTCCGTGTTAAAGCAAATAACCACCTTCCAGCTCGAAAACGCAAACATCTACTAAAAAACGTGGTTCACAGCTTCAATTAGATGAAATTCACTTGAGAGACATCGCAGCTCTGGCCGCCCGTGCACGGGCCAGCTTCTCCTCCGTGGGCTTTATCTGATCTCAGGGCAGCGTTAGATTCCTCTCTGATACTTTCCTGGATTTTCAGGGGTGTGTTACGGAGAATGTTCTGCTGGAAAAGCAGAAATAAAAATAGAATAAGGATACTTTAGTATAACAGTTCTCAACATTTTTCATTCTCAACTCCCCATGTTTAACTCCCCATATCATCTATTAAAATACCTAAAACAGAACAAGCAGCCCTTTTTAAAAGAGGCTTAAAAACACAAGAGGAAGACCACGGAGGCACAGAAGGCGAACCCCCTCAGTGTCACCATTTTCTGGCATCTTCCTGTGCTCCCTCTCACACCCCACCCGGCACCTGCTGGGTGAAGCTAACCTGCTGGCACCCCCAGGGGGTCCGACACACTGTTGGACCCCCATTTTGGGTCTTTACATCAGCACTGCCCCACGCCACCCCGGCTCCTGTCCTGCCCACGGGGAAGAAAGCATCAGGTCGCGTCTGAGCATCACCCTCGGGGCCGACCTGCCTCCCGAGGGGCCCCCGCAAATGAACCTCAAAGCAGAGGGGATGTGGCTGATGTTAAGCACACAGTCGAAGTTCATTATTTCTTGTACGCATCCAGACTGTCTCCTTGCTAAATGGAGAACGTGCCGCTAAGGTCTTTGTGAGTCATCTACACATAAACACATACTTGGAACCAAAATTTCAAGGCATACGCTCTGTATCCCGCACAGGACCCCGACCCACCAAGGGACTGTCTGTGCCAACTCTTCCAGTGTGAATGTTTGTCAGGAGACACCAGGCACGAGGAAGGTGAAACTTGGCACGAGACCCCCACGCATGGCAGAATCTATGGTCTTTGACTGGAATGGTTATGTGATCAACATGCAAACCTCAGCCGATTCCGTCTCCCTTTTTTTTTTTTTTTGAACCCTCTGGAAAGCTATAATTTGAATTTAAGAGCAGTAGTTAGGAGAAAATGCTAATCAAAATCAGAGAACCATGCATTAACCCCCTCGTGACTGAGCACTGTGTATAACAGGACTTGGCTACCGTTGTCCACGCGGGAAGGCATTTTTCCAAACCCAGTGTGAGTCCTCCGTGTGTCCCACATCTGTCCCTGCACATCTCCGGGACTTTCCCAGATCACTTCTCTTCCGCACCATGGCTAGTCCAGCTTTTCTTCTAGAAACTACCCCCACCCCCGTGGTTAGCCTCAAAGAGGTCTCCTCCCCGCTATTTTCGAAGCAAGCACACAACCCTTTCCATTTTTAGGGTTTTCCCTGCTTTACATTCTTAAGAGATGGGGTCAAAGCAACATTGGAAAAGTTACAGAAGTTTGGGAATTCTCCAAAAGTTATCTTAAGTGCATGTCCTTAGGTGCAGTGCAATGCATCAGAGGCTAGGAGACCCCTTTCTTCGGGAGCTGTAAGAGCAAGCCTTGCCACCCCTCTGTCCCTTTTCTGTCTCTCTCTTGCCACCATGCAGGGAATCTGTCCTGTCCCTGCCCCACACCCTCGCCCTCTTCCTGCCCACCAGCCTCAGACAACGACCGTCCCATTTAGGTGGAACTGTGGGTGTACCCCAACCCTCCATTCAAAGTGGGTCATTCCCATCCCCGGAGAAGTTCTGTGTCTGTAAACTTCACACAGGACATGTCCTGTAAGTTATTCCTTGGCCAGTGTCCTAGACTGAAGGAATTGTGAAGCCCTTTGTCCTTTTTTTTTTCAGGAGTGATCTGGCCCATGGGTCATTCACAGCTCCAGTCTGAGTGGGACAGTGTAAGTTGAAGACGGGGTTCAAAGAAAATTCAAGTGGTGATTAAGGGTCTGGAAAACACGGCTGGGTGAGAAAAGAGGTGGAGTTTATCGATCAGCCTTGGGGATGATTCTTCGGTGTGTGCGTGCGCGTGTGTGTACGGTGCATGTGCATTTGTCCTATGCACTGTCGCGTGTTGTATGACATGCCTGGCCTCTCCCTACTGGGACGCCCTGCTACAGCTGTGACAGCCAAAGAAGTGTGCAGACATTGTTCCTGGAGCTAAACCTCCCCCAGTCGCGAGTGGCTGGGTTAGAGGAGCTGGGACATTCAGCACAGAGCAGAGCTTTGAGTCGCAGAGTCTGGCGTGCGTATGGGTGGACTCATTCGCGCCCGGGGGTGGCAGCTTTCAGAGAGCGGAGGGCTTCTGCCCAGAGGACGTGGGTAAGACCTCGCTGGTTAGATTCTCGGGAGGCTTGCGATGGGGCCGGCATGGGTTACTGGAAAGGAATGCATTCCTGCCCCTGCCAGTCCCTAAAAGGAGATGAGGGCCTCGTTTCCAGGATGATTCTGGAGCAGTCACGCCCTCGAGGGCCCGCGGGGAGACCCTCAGCCCCCTCGGCCTATCCTCGTCCCTGGCAGGGGATGGGGGTGTCTGGCTACACGGGCAACATTTCACACCAGCACCACCCACTGACCCAGACGACACAGAGCGTGAACATTTACAACACAGGAATCCACACGATTGTCCCGCGATGGTTTCTTGTGCAGACCGTCCTGAAGAGACTTGGAAGACGTTTGATTTGTTCTCCAAGCCATTCGATATTCTCTTACTCTGAATTATTGATTTGCTCTAAATGGTGAGAAGAAGTGTTGGTGCTTTTTAAGAACCACAGGGTGAGAATGGGGTCTGTCTGCATGAAAAGGGGCATGGGGCTTCCTAGAAAAGGAGCTATTAGAGAAACACAGACAGCGTTTGGTGCCTTTGGAATTTACTGACGCTCTCGTCTCTTTCCAGGAAGATTGAAGGCTGGATTCGGCATCGTGACCAAATTTCTAAGCTCTTAAACCTCCAGTAATATTGGATGCTGAATGAGGCCCATGAGAAAGAGTTCTTGAAGGCCGGAATCGGACACGAACGTCAAGTTCTGGAGGCACAGTGTAGAACAATGGTGCTGTGTGTCTTCGTTACATCATAATAGCTCATTCATTCAAGGATATGAACTAGTCAGGTGTCTTACTTCGTTTTTAAGGAGTATTTTCTTTGGTTAAACCTTCCTGATTTGAGTTGATACTACCTGATCCAGGCACCTGCGGTAAAGAAATTAATCAATGTATTAATATATGCTACAGCTACAATAAAACTCCTAATTCTTTAAAATACTTTTATATCACCTTTTAGACCCTTTATAATCTATTTTAACAGACTCATTTTAGTTCTCAAAGTGTATTGTTATACTGTCAAGTTGAAATTTAAGATTTTTTTTTGGCAACACACCTTCGTTGTTGCTTAAATTTATCACTGTTAGGGGACTATAACCAAATGATGACCCATCGGAGGTGAGGAAAGAAGCAGGGAATACAGTCTGCAAAAGTGGACGAAAGTACTGAGCTCCATTTGTGAAACCACACTCAACGTATTCCCACCCAAATTGAGATTTTAAAGTACAGAAGGTTCTGGCGAGGCAGCGGACAATGAGAAGTCAGAAATGGAAAGGCACTCAGCCCGAAATGAATCACCACACAAAATGAAAAAATAGGAACACCCACAGATTTTGTTATTTGAAGGAAAAAAAATAAAACTTCCTGTATTTTACAGTAGAGAACGGTAGGAGAAGCCGGAAATGGCAGGAAGTTCCCTCGATGGTTTTAATGGTCTTAAGCCCACAGACCTGGACACAATGCTAAGTTTCCTCATTGAGATAAACCCTTTAACTACCAATAACTTTGTTTCTTTTTCTTGCAACTAGAAACACTTGTTCACCATAGAAGATATTAAGGAACAAAAAAACCCCCACCATCCGAAAATAGCTCCTTTAAAAGCGTTACTTAAAGGCCTCATTGAGATCCACATACCATACAATTTACCCACTTTCCGCGTACAATCCGGTGTTTTTTAGTATTCAGTGTTTACTGGGTTGTACAGCCGTCACCACAGGATTGTTTAGAGCATTTCTTCACCCGCGAAGGAAGCGCATTGGCCGCCACTCCTCATTTTTCCGACCACGCATCCCCCCTGCTCAGCCCTAAACAACCGCTCATATTGTCTACGGAGTTGCCTCTTCTGGACATTTTGTATAAATGAAATCGCAGCATGTGGTCTTTTTGTGCCTGACCCCTTTTTTTTTAGCATAGTCTTTTCAATATCCAAGCTGTAGCCTGTGTCGGTACTTTATTTTTATTGCTAAATAGTACTCCAGTGGATGGATATACCACATTTTCTTTATCCATTAATAGGGGGCATTGCATTGGTTCCACTTTCTGTTGCAGATAACCCCGCTGTGAATATTAACGCCCTACTGTTTGTTTGGCGCTGTTTTTAATTCTCTTGGAATCTAGGAGTGGCATTTTCTGGGTCACATGCTAATTCTGTGTTTAACATTTTGAAGAGCTGCCAGACTGTTTTCCAAACGGCTCCACCATTCCACATTCCCATCAGCAACCTGTGAAGGTTCCAACTTCTCCACACCCTTGTTGGCACCTGTTGTTGTCTCTTGGTTTTTTTTTAAATAACTATCCTAATTAGTGTGAAGTGGTATCTCATTGTGGTTTGGATTTGCATTTCCCTGATAACTAATGATGTTGAGTATGCTTGCATGTGTTTATTTAGCTATTCGTGTATCTTCTGTGGAGAAGAGTCTGTTCGAATCCTTTGCCCTTTTAAAAACTGATTTTTTTGTTGTTGTTGAGTTGTAAGACTTCTTTATATATTCTGGATACTAGACCCTCATCGGATAAATACATGAATTTCAAATCATTTCTCTCATTCTGTGGGTTGTCTTTTCACTTTCTTGCTGGCATCACATCTAGCATAAAAGTTTTAAATTTATCCTTTTTTTTCCTTTTGCCTTAGATATTGTATCTAAGAAGGTTTTGCCTAACCCAAGGCCAGGAAGACCACTCCTAGGTTTTCTTCTAAGAGTTTTTCAGTTTTGGCCCTGACATTTGAATCTATCCATCTTGAGTTAATTTTCGTGTGTGGAGTAAGGTGGGCGTCCAGTTTCCTTTCCTCTGGGAACCTGTGGATGCCTGTCTTCGCTACGGTTCACAAAGGTGGGCGTTCTGACTCCGTACCAGTCTGCTTCCCGACCACTGATGGCGTCTGTGTAAGCTCCAGCTTTCGGACGAAGACAGGGCTGTAAACCAGTCCTCACAGGGCATCTGCTCATTCGGCATCTCAGAAGCCCCGCTACCGAGGATTACGTACATCGTTGAACGTTATCTGTGCTCGGAGTTTGGGCAGAACGAGTAAGCTTGACCACTGAGATTGTAATGTCTGTAATGTATTTGAGATGCACAGGAAGACGTTTCTAAAATTATTAACAATAAAATATTTATTGTGCTGTTGCATTAAGTTTTCGTTGCTCTAAAAGCTTTCAGCTTCAGTTGTTCTGCGGTGAGGATAAAGCCTCATCGTACATGCTGCATTCGCGCCAGCCCTGACCCCTCTGTCTCATCCATGGCCTGTCAGGACAAGCCAGCGCCTGTCCTTGGTCCCGTCTACTCCTCCGTACCCCTGCCGCCGCCACCTTAGCTCAGGCCGCTGTCCTCTCCAGCCGGGACGGCTGCCTCGGCTTCCTCCTTCCATTTTTACCCTCAGCAAGTGCTTCTTTACGTCGCTGGATGAGAGAGAGACCTTTGTTGTGAGATGCCACTGACACTCGGGGACTGTGTGTTCTGTGGCGTAACTTGCCCTAAGTGGACTCATCCCTACTGTCAGTCAGTGCCTTGGGTCACCCTTCTCTCACGAGGACTTTTCCTCCCCTTCTCTTTCCCATGTTAATCGTCTCACTTCTTGTGTGGCCTTTGGGTCTCAGTGTCGTCACTTCCTCTGGAGAGCTCCTCCTGCCCCGCCGCCCAGTGTCGGGGGTACGTGCTGTCCTGTGCACCCCATGACGCCCTGTGCCGTCGCCCTTTTGCTGGAGGCTTGGGTGAGGGTGGGGCCGTGTTCCTTGTCCATCATTCCATTCCCAGCCGGCCACACGGTAGAGCCCGTAAAGCTGTTGAATGAGTAAATACTTCAAATTTTAGAGCACGAAGGCTTCATCATACCATTTATCAGGAAAAGAGACCAGAGGCAGGGAGTGGTCGGGCCGCAGCGGTCCGGGGCCGGGAGATGATGGAGCGGGGGAAAAATCCGTGGCACCCAAATGCTGCCGCCCCACGCGTTCTGTCTTCCTGGGATGCGCATTCACACAGGCCTCCCGTGTCACGAGAGGCAGGAGTAGCTATAAACCAGTACTAGGTGGGAGCCCAAAGTTGCCCAGGTGAAAGAATGATCGGCATTAGTGTTCCTGTTCATGTCTCAACAGCACGTGAGGGTGACAGACAGGCCCACTCACATTGTTGCAGCATTTCCTGTTCGGAGACACAGCTTGAGGCAAACTCTTAGGAAGGTCACGTAGGATTACGAATTCCAGAGCTCTCGTCTCACTGAGTCGCCCTGGATGTTTTCCGGTCCCTCCCTGCCATAAAGCACCTGGCAGACTAGGAATGTATTTATAATGCGTCTGTGGTTTCCACAGGAACCACTTCAGGTTAGGATTCCCATGGCCCCGCCCTTCAAAGGTGACCGTCACGCCAGGTCGGTAAAGGCTTTGTAAAGAAACCGCCGTCGGGGCGAACTACACGGTGCTCTGGGGGCCCCGAATTGGGAACTTGAGTCCGAGCTCTTGATGAGAGTGCACGCGTGGGCCAGAGGGCCAGGTGAGACCCGCGCGGCTCTGAGCTCTGCTCGCTGACCCTGAAAGAGGAAGGGCTTGGTGTCAAGTGTTAGGCTTCACCCGGCATCCCTAACACACAGGCAGAAGCGAGTTGTCCCTCAGCCGGCTGCACATTGAGAGGGAAGCATCCCGCTTGTAAGGACGGGTGGGTTTTCTGCAAGGGGCAATACAAACGCGAAAGGCCAGGGCCCAGTCTCCTGGGAGAGAGCGGATGATGGATGGAACGCATAGCGGCGCGAGCTACCTCTGAGGTTCCCCAAGGACTGGCAAGTGCTAGGAAGGCTAAAAATGGTGGGTACCACCAGGACCTTTGATGGAACGACATTAAACTTAAGAACTTTTTTATCCATGAAAAGTTAGTGCAGCCCTGGTTGGGTGGCTTAATTGGCTGGAGCGTCGTCCCATACACCAAAAGGCTGGGGGTTCAATTCCCAGTCAGGGCACATACCTAGGTTGTGGGTTTGATCCCAGGTCAGGGCATGAATGAGAGGCAACCAATCAATATTTCTCACATCAATGTTTCTCCCTTTCTAGAATCAGTAAATATATTTTTTAAATAAAAAAAAGTGCAGAAATAAAGAAAGTGAAAGGATCTTGGACTGGATCCTGGATTGGGAGGAAAAAATTGCTGTAAATGACATTATTGGAACAACTGATGAAATTTCTGTCAGCGTGGTGTGTTGAACATCTTTTTATTATTAATATTTATAAAAAGCATGCGGCTTCATATCCAGACTTATTGAAGTTTTGTAACAGGTTTGTGACCTACCGACTCATGCAGTCTGATACCTCTTTTTGGTGTGAAAGGGGGGGGGTGCATTTATAATCATGTCATCATGAATACATTCCCTGTGAGAGAGAACTTCCACTTGACTGGTCATTGGTCAGAGCTGGACCCCCTGGTGACAATTTTACACATCCCATGAATTTTTACAGACCAGCTTCTAGCTCCCTACACTTCAAATAGTTTCTCCCCCAACATGCACTGCTTCCAGGGTTCGGTGCTGTGGGATGCAATCACATGCTGATAGGACGTCTGTGTCCCGCGGCCCCCTTCCTACTTTGGGGTGCAGGGCAGTGGCCTCACGTGAAGAGACTGTGCACCTCGCTAATACATTCTACCGGAGTCAGAGTGGTAAATTCACCCCCAACCCAACCCACCTTGGCTAGGTCCCCAAACGCCCGCAGCGTCTCCCAGCACCCAGCTTGAGAAATGCTAACGGTGTGTGGGCGGAAAGTGGCCCTAATCCATCGTGGCTCCATACGTTCCTTTTGCAGAGTTTACAAAAATATATAACCATGTGAACACATTGTCAAGGGACCCATGGGAGGGAGGCGCCCTGACACTCGAATTTCATTAGCTTCATGGTAAATTCACCTCAAATAATAATATTGGCGACAACTCAAGCATCCACAGAAGAGTGGACCAACAACTCCACACAAACTACAAGCCCACAATATAACCGCAGCAAAACAAATGCTGGGCGTGCTCACACTTGGCGCACACGAACCAGAAACACGCCGAATGGCAAGGGTGTACACATGTTATTTTCATAAAGCTCAAAAAGAAGGAAAATGAAACCATATACCGTTCAGGAATGTCTCCAACTATGACAAAACCACTAAAAACGGCGAGGAGAGACAAACCAAGTTCAGGACAGCGGCGGAGCGAAGCAGCAGAGTACGCGGGTGTGCGGCTGCCGCTGATAACGTGGCGCGGCCACAGACGGCTGTTTCCTTAGTTTGCTTTAAAATGTATGTAACCAATATATTATTTGGTACGCATCGAATGTGAGACTGAAGCTATTTAAAAATACTGAAGGCTTCTGAAAATATTTCCTAAGCCATCAGCCTCGTCCACCGGCCAGTCCCCACGGCCTCTCCGTGGACCGCGAGTGGCTAAGCCCGCGTGGCCCCTCGCTGCGCAGCAGAGCGGTGTCAGCCAGGAGGGATCGGGAACCGCGGCTGCGTTATTTTCTTTCTGGCTGTGGCGGAAACATCGCCCGGTGTGTCACACACGCCACATGAAACGTCCTTAGTTTAATTTTAGAGTCACTCTACCAGCCGACGGCGGCAGGACCGTGTCCAGGCCTCCGGGGCCTGCGCCCTTCCCTTCACCCGCGGACTTCCCACTTTGTGAGGGCACCAGGCCCCGCGCCGCCCCTTCTTCCGTTTGGAGCCGTCTGACTCTTCTTCGCCAGGCCGGCCCACGCCATCACGTCAATTCTTCCAACAGGATGCCCACACTCGCCCCCCTCCCGCGAGCCTCCCAGCCCAAATCCCGCTCCGAGCTTTGCAGCCAGCGGGGAGCCGGGCAGGGGGCGTGGACAGCGCGCCCGGTTGCGGCCCCGCCCCCCGGCCGAGCCCCGCCCCCCGTGGATCCAGGGCGCGCCGCGGCCCCGCCCAAACCCCGGGCCAGGGGCTTCTCTTCCGCACGCCCCTCCCGGCCGCGGTGAGGCAGAGCCTGTCGGCCGGAAGCCCGGCCTAGCGCTTGGAGGGGAGTAGGCTCCGCGCTGCAGGGGCGCGGCGGGCCCAGCGACTGGGGCCTCCGCCTCCTCTGGGACCTGGGCCCTAGGCCGCTGCCTGAGGATGGGCGCGCCCTCTGCTCCTTGGAAGCACCCCTCCCGGGCCGTCTCCTAGCGGCCCCATGAAGCCGTAAGGCGCAGGCGCCCTGGGTGCAGAGCCGCCGTGACGCGCAGGCGCTCTGGGCGCCGGGCCTTGGCCTGGGTGAGGGTGGTGCGCTGGGAGGGTCTGGCAGCGCGGGGGCGGGGGCGGTGGCGTGGGGTTGGCGGCGACGTGGGTGCAGGGGAGACGGTGGCGGCGGCCCGGCGGTGGTGGGGCCGCGGCGGCTGGTTCGTGTCGCCCTGGGAGCGCTGTGCGTCGCCGGCTCCTAGCGCACCCAGAGAGCCTCCCCTCCCTGAGCTTTAGGGTAGCAAGTGTAGACCCCCCAGCTGCGTTTTGTTGGAATCGGGCAGTTGTCCTAAGACGTATTTTTGAGAAAACTGTGTCTGAGTGTATTTGATGGTCCCCAGGTTGGGTTGAAGGTGGTCTGTCCCAGCCACTGCCCTGGGCTACACGGAGGCGTCTGGAGTCGGCGGGCCCGCGGAGTCCAGCCGGGCCCCAGCACGGAGGGGAGCCCGCTGAGCCCTTGGGTGTCCGGGTGGCCGGTGTCCTCCACTGACGCGCGTGTCTGAGATAAGACTCGGCCCAGCATAATGTCTGCTACACCTGCGTGTTTCTGTGTGGGCGCCCCCTGCCTGAGGAGCCCACGAAGGTCAGGAAGCGCCTGAAGCCCTGAGCGCTGGCCTGGGGGTCCCCCAGCGCCGTCGCCTTTCCTTCCTATGCGACGTAGCATTTGCCTCTGTGCGAGGTGGTTTTGATCTTCAGGGTTCCCGTTGAGAAGTATTCCTCCTGTTTTGTGAAAAGGCAATAGGACGTCCTCCCCATTTCTGTGGCGTCTGCTGTTTCGGAGTGCAGGTAACCCAGCAAGCAGGAGGAGGCTGAGCGTGTGTGCGCGCGCGCGGCAAAGGAGTCTCTGTCTTTCAGCAGAGAACAGGGCCTTAGAAGAGAAGCTGGCAACGGCGGTGTCATGATGCTCTTTCAGGCCCTCCGAGGCAAGGCCCCGGGACACCGGGCTGACTCCAGGAGTCAGCACTTGATACTCGAACTTGATGGCGGGTAAAATAAATCTCATTATGTAATTTCCTCCACAGAGTCTCGAAGGATGTTTGTGCCACGATCTCTCAAAGTCAAGAGGCACGCTCGTGACGACGGCCAAGGCAATGCGGCCAAGAGGGCGAAACCAGAAGCAGAAGACCTCCGACGGGTCGAAGGCAGCGGCCACCCGGCTGACGCCGTCGCTACAGCAGAAGCCGCAGCCGGCGACGGGCCCAGTGCGGAGCCGCGTCCCTGCCCCAGTGCCCAGGCAGGCCGTGAGCAGGGTGCCAAGGACAGCTGTCTCTCTGCAGAGCCTGTGAAGTCGTTTTCCAAGATGCAGCGCTGGGCAGAGCCCGCGGAGCCGGTGTGTGTGGTCTGTGGCCGGTACGGGGAGTATATCTGCAATGAGACAGACGAAGACGTGTGCAGCCTGGAATGCAAAGCGAAGCATCTTCTGCAAGTTAAGGAAAAGGAAGAGCAGTTGGCACTCAGCAGCCCACAGGAAGCTGGCTCTGAGCCCGGGTCACGACCTCACCCCTTCTATGTGTATAAAGAGCACCCCTTTATCTCTGGTCTTCAGGAAGACCAGGTTGAGGACCTTAAACGTCAGCTGGGGATTTCAGTTCAAGGGCAAGATGTCGCCAGGCCCATTATTGACTTTGAGCATTGTGGTTTCCCGGAGACCTTGAACCTCAACTTGAAGGCCGCAGGCTACGAAGTGCCAACGCCCATCCAAATGCAGATGACCCCCGTGGGGCTCCTGGGCCGAGACATCCTGGCCAGCGCGGACACCGGCTCGGGGAAAACAGCCGCCTTTCTCCTTCCTGTTATCATCCGAGCTTTATTCGAGGTAAGTTCCAGTTCACGTGGATCCTTCTCAGAAACAAGTGAGGTGTTTACCAACTTTTATACTCGACCATGTTCAAGTTGCAAACTGAAGCAATATTTAGAATTTAGCAGTGTGTCTACAAAGCATAATAGTAAGGAATATTTTCTTTCATTATATCGAACCAAGAAAATCTTCACTGAAGGTCTCAAAATTTACTTTCCTTACAAAGTGTTTTCTTTCGAACACATTTGAAAAACTAAAGAGTAGTGGAAAATAACATGACAAAAAAAAATGAAAGAAAGTCCTCAGTGGTCAGAGTACAGGTGAAATTTCCCGTAGGACCACAACAGAGCGATAGGGCAGGAAATAGGATGGCTGTTCATCGCAGTAGGTTCTTTGGGCAAAGAAAGAAGTCAATTCACAAGAAATCCAAGAGGGCAGGTCAAGGGCAGACAGCCAGAGTGGACCCAGCTTTTCACGGTGACTTGAGGAGCATGGCTAGAGATGGCAGAGTTTCGGTGGCTAGAAGCGGACTTTCTGTGGTCCAACCTTCGTCACTGGAGACGCCTCTCCCGGGCCCAGGCTTTCCTCTTTCATAGTCTGTCCGTGTTATGGAAGACGTGGTTCCCTTCACAATGGTTTCAGCAGACAAAGTCTGTCGTGAGCTGGAGGCAGGAGGGCTCCCTTCCAGTCGGGCTGGTGGGCACAGGTAATGGGGAGCTGCTCGTGGAACACCAAGGAGTTGGTCCGTACCCATGGGGCAAAGCACTGTTCTTTTTAGCCTTGTTTCCTGTCTTTGCAGAGCACGTGCCCGTCGGCACTCGTTCTTACCCCCACGAGAGAGCTAGCCATTCAGATAGAGAGACAAGCCAAAGAGCTGATGAAGGGGCTGCCACGCATGAAGACCGTGCTCCTGGTGGGGGGCTTGCCCTTACCCCCACAGCTGTACCGTCTGCGACAGCACGTCAAGGTGAGCGCAGTGTCGTAGAATGTCTTTCAAAAGCAATACGGACCTTGGGTTTTCTTCCTTGAGAAAACTTTGCATGTGATTTTAGGTGGCCTTTAAGTTCTTGCCAAGTGTCATTTTTGTAAAGTTCGTTTTGCGTAGGAAAGGAAAGAACACGTTTTTTGGGTGCGTGTTCTATGCCAGAAGCCGTTGGATGTTCACACCGGTGTTATTTAATCATCACACCTGCCCTTGGAGGTGGGTGGGTTATTTCATCTTTGTAGCTGAGAAGGTGGCTCTCAGAAAGATGGGATTTGTTGAAGGAGCCAAAGCTAACATACTTGAGGGTGTGATTCCTATGAACAAACACATTCTGTGTGACCACGGACAGTTACAGAATCGGACAGGTAACATTGATACGTTGTGTGCACACGAGTGTTAGTTGCCGTCATCTCCTCCTTCGACTGTTCATGTTTGCGAATTGTCCTTTCAAATTTTGTGGCATAAGAATCCAGTTCAGAATCAGACAGTAACCCAGCGATTGCACTTCTGGGTATTTATCTGTAGAAATCCAAAGCATTGATTCAAAAGAATATATGCACCCCGTGTTCCCCGAAGCCTCACTTACAACAGCCGAGCTGTGGAAGCCACTGTGTGCCCATGAACAGACAAGTGGATAAAAAGAGGGGGTGTGTTTATACAGCGGACTATTACTTGGCCATAGAAAAGAATGCAGTCTCAGCATTCGTGACAGCACGGATGGACCTAGATACTCAGGATTCTAGTCAATAAAACCAAATCAGACAGAGAAAGACAGATTCCATGTGATGTCACTTATATGTGGAATCTAAAGAACAAAATACAGGAACCATCAGAATTGAAAAAAAAGAATCAATATGTTGCATTTAGTTGTCCTGTCTCGTTCATCTTTTTCCATTTGGAACAGTTCTTCAGTCTGTCTACCACCAACCTCACCCCCCGCCCATGGTCTTGATACTTTCAAGGACTATAAATGACTGACTTTGAAGAATGTTTCTTAATTGATTAGATTCAAGTTATGTACCTTTGACAGGAACATCGCAGAAGAGATATTTTGTCCTTTTCCTGTGATCCTTTGAAATGACACAGTTTCAGTTCTTTGTGAAAGGATCTGCCAGGCACTCTCAAGTTTATTTTTCCCTTTGTATTTAGTCAGTGTTTTGGGGCGAGTGCTTTCGCACTAAATTTCTCGTACTTCACCAAGCCTCCAACTTGCTCATTTATTTTTTTATTGGCCTTCCCCACTTCATTCAGGTTGTCATAGCGACTCCAGGCCGCCTTCTGGATGTCATAAAGCAGAGCTCCGTCCAGCTCTCCGGCGTGAGGATCGTGGTGGTGGATGAGGTGAGTGTGGCGACTGGAAACACGCTCCACGCTGTGTGGCACAGTTCACGGAAAGCATGTTCCAGTCACAGAACTTCTGTGTCTTCTGGCATTTTCTCCCCAAAGGAGAAAGATTTAGGTCTTTTCCTAATTGCAGTGCTTAAGCTTGTCCCATGCAGACTGCAGCCAAGCTAAGGAGTAGGCGTGACACTGGGCCATAGCCGTTCCTAACGGGCAGAAAACACAAACTCAGCCACACTGTGTTCTCAGGGATAAGAGTCCACACGTGCTGGCCGCCACTTCTGTGCAAAAACAAAGCAGTCAGTGGCAAGTAGCGGACAACGGGAGATTTGGAAGTAGCTAATAATGCTTAGTTGCGTGACCTTTTAATTTTTGTCTCTGTGGACACAGGCGTCTGTTTTGATTTTCTCTGTCATGTGGGCATGGAGGCATTTTTGTGCTTTGGGCTGGCTAAATAAGGGGAGAACATGTGTATCGTTGGAGATCTCCCATGTGAGCAAGCATGAGAGCAGAAAAGCATGTGGCAGCCCATCTGGCCTGCAGCACACAGCTGCCGTCACACACATCGCACTGGCAGCGATAGAGCAGAGGCCTGGCGCCGCCCAGACGCGATCGGAAATGCGGGGTGTGAGGTGCCGGCTGGGCGGCGACCCGGCCTGCTTCCTGCGGGCCCCAGTAAGAGGCGTTGGCAAGAACGCGTCACCAAGACCCGCAAGACTAGGATCTGAGGCTTTGCGCCACCTACCGCGAGACCTCGGGCAAGTCATTTGCTCTCCCAGAGTGGCTGTAGTGACTGTGAAATGTCTCGTGGGCCAAGAATTCCTGTGTGAAGTCAAGTAATACACCCAGTCCTCTAGACAGTGGTGCTGCGCGCTGGCATGGCCGTGGCTGGGCCTCTGGTTGCACCTGACACCGTCAGCCATGCGGCCGCCCTGAACGGGTGACCGGGCTACCCTTTGCCCTTGTGTTCTGCCCACTGAGGGGCCTGAGAAGTGGCCTTGTGTGGAATTTGCTTCCTTCGTGCTGGCTTCCGTGGGCAGCACTTCCATCTTCCACTAACAGGGTTGCATGGGCACCTGCGCGGGAAGAGAAACCGGTGTTTGCGGGAGGGCTGGGCAATGGCATGTGCTGTCATTTCAGCGTAAACTGTTTCGGGTGCGTGCGTGTTGTCAGTTAGGGTCAGCCCATCGGCTTCCCTTCTAGACCCTAACGCTTTTGAAGGTAGGATCTCTCCGTGTATCCCAACCACCAGGCACAGAACAGGGCGTAGGACGTGGCTATGGAGCCAGGCCACCAGGGTCCGCATCTCAGCTCCACCATTTCGCTGGTCTCTGTGTGACGGGCCTCAGTGCCCTCTTCTGTGAACGGGAGCGTAGTGGGGCTGCTTCACAGGTGTTAAGAGGGTGTGGGCAGCGCTTGGAACAGTGTCTGGCACGTGGCAGATGCTCGCTCAGCGTGACCGTCCACCGTGCTTAGCTGCTCAGTGGAGGCCTGGTGAGTGGATGTGTAGCCCTGGGGACCCTCAGGAGTGACGCTGGCAATGCAGACGGAAGTTGCCCTGCGTGTTGGGCACTTAGGATGTCGTGAGCGACAAAGACGCGTGGGGGACGCGAGAAACAGTGCACGTCCCAGAACTTGGCCGAGCTCATTTGTAGTTGGGGGACACCTGTGTTTACCCCTCATCCTGGTCATCCCTCCAACTCTACTTCTCTCTCCCTCTCTCCGAGCGCATATCATTATAAACACATAGATACCCAACATGTGATGTTATGTAAATGTATGTTTTTCCCAATGTATCTTTTTGGTCCTTTGTCCTTTGACATTGCAGTAGGTATTTCTGTGTAAGAGTTTTTAATTTGTTCCAGGCAGCCTTTTTCTTGCGTGGCTCTGGGTCGGACCACCTTTAAAATGATTTTATTCCAGGCTGATACCATGTTAAAGATGGGCTTCCAGCAGCAAGTGCTGGACATTTTGGACAACGTTCCTCATGACTCCCAGACCATCTTGGTCTCGGCTACAATCCCAGCCGGCATAGAGCAGCTGGCAAGCCAGCTGCTGCACGAGCCCGTGAGGATCACCGCCGGAGAAAAGAACCTTCCTGGTCCCAACGTGCGGCAAATCATTTTGTGGGTGGAAGAACCCGCCAAAAAGAAAAAATTATTTGAAATCTTAAACGTGAGTAGTAACACCACCGACCCCGGTCTGTAGATCACGCCTGTACACGTCTCGCAGATCCCTGGAGAATGAGTGTAGGTGCAGCGTTGGGGGAATTCGGCTCGCGTACTTGATAAGAAACTGCTTTACCTGGCTCAGAATTCTGTAAGAACTGGTTAAATTTTTATTTGTGCAAACATGCTGTATAGACACAGAGTTGGCTTTTCCCTGTTACAGAAGCACATTTAAATATCAGGGTTATTCCTAAACAATTTTTTTGTTTGTTTGTTTCAAAATTTTTTAGTAGCTTTATTTGTAAGGTAAGGATAAATTCTTGCTGGGCTAGTTTGTCTTGAGAAATAGAATTTTAAACAATGACTAACTTAAATCGCCATGTGCTAAGCGACTATATGCTCAAGGGTAGTTCATTGAAAATGTGGTATTGAGATAATATAGTTCGTATTGACTTATGAACAGTATTTAAGTTTTTTAATTGCACTTCCATTACAAATGGAAGAGCGGTAGACTCTTTGGCTTCCGTTTGTGTGTATTTTAAATAAAATACTTATTTTAATAGAATATGCCTTCTCCTCCTTAACGATGTTTATAAACCTATTGATACTCATGCCTTCAGACAAACTTGCCATTGTAAGTTATGTTTCTACGTAGTTTTAAATGCACGTTTTAATTCCCAGGACAAGAAGCTCTTTAAGCCGCCGGTGCTGGTGTTTGTGGACTGCAGGCTCGGAGCGGACCTGCTGAGCGAGGCGGTGCAGAAGGTCACGGGCATGAAGAGCGTGTCTGTGCACTCGGAGAAGTCACAGATCGAAAGGAGGGACGTCCTGCAGGTTTGACACCCGGCGCCCTATTTTCATCTCCTTCTTACAGATCTGTTTTGCGAGTGTCTCGTTTTCAAAACACACTGTTTTACCAGCTGGTGTCTAAAGCAGGCCTTTTTTTAATGACTGGGAGCTTGAGGCTGGCAGCGACTGTAGTACGCTGCTCCTCTCGCCGGCCTCTGTGTCTGGGCAGCGGCCAGCCTGGCCCCTAGGGGCTGCCTGCTAGAGAGATGACTCGTACGGAAGCCCCTATTCCTGACGTCAGGTCTGTGTGGGCTGGGGCAGAGCGCAGCGTACCTCTGGCGAAGGTTTGCCTGAGGAAATAAGTAGAAAACTCACACAGGGGCTGGGGAGGAAATCAGGCCACAGGCATTTCCCGGAACGCTAAGACCTCACCCCTGAAAAGACACTGCAACAACGTGGAAGGAAGTATCAAAGAAAGGAAAGTGATCTCAGTGATGTAAAACCATGTCAGACACATCCTGAAGAGTGCATTTTGTTGCTTTTCTGGAAAGGGTTTACTCGACGGAGACCACGAGGTGGTGGTGAGCACGGGAGTCCTGGGACGAGGGCTGGACTTGATCAGGGTCGAGCTGGTTGTCAATTTCGACATGCCGTCCAGCGTGGATGAGTACGTGCACCAGGTAAGGGGCTGTGTCGCCACCGTGACTTCTCCTGGGCGAGGCACTGGCGCTGTGACAAAAAGAAAACGTTCTGTGACGGACATAAAACCGGATTCTTTTTTGCTTAGATATATGTATATAAACTAAATTTTATTTTTAAAAACTCTATGTCTTCAATGCATTAAAACATAATTAGAAGTAATAACTTACAATGTTAGCTAATCTTTTTTAAGTAGTTGGTTTTTAGTGTCACTTTATTTCCTTTCCATTTCTTATTTTCCTCAGTAAGCGTGTTAAATGGCTTTTATAATGGGAAAAAAAGGGCTGTGTTTTACGTTGTTACCTCTGGCCAAAATAAAAGGAACCCATTAAATTAAGTGTTTGTTTTTTAGGAATCTTGTCTTCATCTCCCCTCCGTATCCGTGTGCGTTCTAGCCTTTCCCTTTCACGGCGTGTTTCTCTCCTTTGCTGCCAGGGCTGCCAGCCGGGGGCTCTCCTTTCGAGCAGAGACAGAGCCGGCTCTCAGCGCCGCGCTATCTCCTGACGCCCCAGCCTTCCTTCCCCGGCATCACTTTCAGACCCTTCAAGGAAAGCCTTTCTCTGTTCTTAGAATCAGCTCTGCTGCCCCCTCCGCTGGATCACCCGCGAGACACCCTCTGTGCCTTTATTGAACATTGTCGCTGTGACTCGTGCTGAGGCTGCATAATGTGCCCTTCTTCTGTCCTGCCTCTTCAACCTGCCATCAGATAACTGACTGACATTTTCTTCCGAACTCGTAGTGATTTTGGACGGAAATCTCTCTGAAGTGTTAAAGTGCCCAAGAAGCGCCTAGGCTTCCTACGGAGGGTGTGCTGACGTAATTCCCTAAACTTTTCTGGCCTCCCCACGGTCAACCCTGTGGCTTTCGGTCATTTACAGGGCACTGTGCGGTCACTCCGCGGCGGCCTCGGGTGGGGGACCGACGTGGAGTTCCTCACTGCTGTCAGAACGGCTTAGACCTTTGGCCCTTCTCGTTCTGTACTGGGTGCTTCTGTTTGTTTCAATAATTGAAGTACACACACAGACGGTACCGATAACAAGGGACGTCAAGTGGAAAGTAAGCCCCTTACTTTTGCGAGGCCACTAGACTTCATGGCACAGAGAATACGAATGCACATGTGCGTGCGTGTACACACGGGTACGCGCGGACCGTTACAGGCTGGCATCGCTGGGACCATGTCATACCACCTGTCAGGGGCCTGCACTTCTTTGTTACATGCGTCTTAGACGCCTCTCCTTGCCGGCGTGGCGCAATCAGTGTTGACATGTGTGCGTGCTTGCTATACGGACAGGCGCTGTGTCCACGGGGCTTTAAATGTTTACGTGTTTACTCCGGCTTGCTCTGTTTCGGCGGCTGCCAGGCGGTGTTGCGAGGGTGACCGGCAACTAACAAACCCTCTACTGAGGGACTGTCAGATGCGTCCAGCATTTCTGTCCTTAAATACGGTGCAGTGACTTTGTCTGCCTGTGTAGCTCTTTCGGGGGAAAACTCCTCGCTGGAGGCCGCCCAGGTCAAAGGATGTGTGTGTTTTAAATTATAATAGCCATTCCCCTGTGTTGGCTTTTTAATTTGGGGGTGAGGGGTAAGGAGCTTCTGTCTTTTAGAGGTTGGAGATTATGAGTTATTTTCTTTAACAGCTTTATACTGAGATATCAGATATCTCAATATAAATGTTTTAACAGCTATAATTCACATCTTATACAAATTCACCAACTTAAAGTGTACAGTTCAGTGGTTTGGTTTCCAGTATCGTCGTCAAGTTGTGTAACTATCCCTATAGTGAATTTCAGAAAATTTTTATCACCCTAGAGAAACCCCATACCCAGCCTCTCAGCAGTCACTGCCCATTCCGGATGGCACGCACATACGTGCACACAACGCACACGTGTACACGTGAATGAAACATGAGTTTCACAAACAGTACTTCCTTTCATTATATGTGATCACATTCTTATTTTCTATTTGGGCAGTTTCTTAAAAATAGGCCAGCGACAGCCTGCCAAACCAATTTCCCAAATATTGATGGAGTAAGACAGCAGTTGGGGAGAAAACGGCCCTCTGAGCGAACGTCCACATCAGCAAAGCGCCTTCGTTCCCCCTAGGTTTTGAAGCCGTGAAGCTCTCACGTGCATGTCGTGAAGATTCCCTTTGCCTCTCGTTTCAGGTGGGAAGAGTGGGGAGGTTAGGTCAAAACGGGACAGCGATCACCTTTGTCAACAACAGCTCCAAGAGGCTCTTCTGGGACATCGCGAAGAGGGTGAAGCCCACGGGGTCCATCCTGCCCCCGCAGCTCCTCCACTCCCCATACTTACGGGAGCAGCAGCGGAGGGAGCAGCAGAGGGACAGGCAGGCCCACAGCCACCTGGTCACCGGCGCCAACCTCATGGACATCATTAGGAAGCACGACAAAAGTAACGCTGCAAAGTGACCTGTTACATGACCCCGAATACCTTCTGTCGTATGTTGTCAGTGCATTTCTGTATGTTTTTACGTACGGGCAAGTACATGAAATAAAAAAATTTTTAATTTTGTAATAGAATATCAAATGTATATAGCAATATCATATTTATTTTTCTTTTAAGTGCTCATAAATTAAAAAGGACATCAGGAAATGAATTGCTAAATTTAAAAAAAAACACGTTTTTTATTCCTCGGAGCGCCCGTCAGCACCAGCAGCCTGTGCGGCGAGGTGTGCAACCGGGAAGGCGGCTCCTTCGCTCCGCCTGCCCCCCGTCCTGCCCGGACGCTGGCTCGGGGCTCGCTGTTAGAGGAACGAATGTCAGGAAAAGTCAGTGGTAGAAATGGGAAGAAATGGGCAGCGCACCTTTTATGAGGTAGGTGTGCAGTGTTTTTATTGCCAGTGGTTTTGTATTGAACGCGGGCCGCTCATCCGAGTCCCGTCGCTGCGCGCGTGCTGCTTGGCCTTTACTGTTTCGTGTTCATGTCCCTTGGCCAGTTCAGTTGACAGTAGTGGACACTGGAAGGAAAGGAGGCGTTGTGCTTGGATCCAGTACCGTCGTTGCTTTAAAAGCCATTCGTATCAATTTTGTTGGGGGATTTACTATAAATGTTGACACTTAAGCTTTGCATCCTCAGCACTACACCCAAGGGGCTGCGGGGCAGCGTCAGCTGACTAGCCAGCGTCCCTGTGTGGTCAGTGTTGTCCCCACCCGAAGGAGAGCCTGGGGTCAGAGGTCCCCCGAAGAGCGAGTGAGCCCTCAAGGCTCTGGGCCCGCCCCGTTTCTCTCTGCTAACTGGGGAGTGGCACGCTTAGTGTCACGGGAACATGATGAGGCACCTGTTAAGATCCCAGGCGTGTTGAGAGGCTGAAATGGGAGCACTAGTACAATGGCTAATTTATAATAAGCGCCTTAGAACCGTTGGTCACGTCACTGGAGCCAGGGTGGCTTCTCACTAGACTCCAGCTTGTGTGTGAACTAAAGCGGGATGGCCAGAACAGTCAGATGGCTTCGCGAAACAGCATTTATGGGTCGCTCCTTAAACAAAAGCATGTGACGCCCGGCTATGGCGCAGCCCCACTGGTCAGCTCAGTGGCCTGGCGGCCTGCCTCCCACCACTGGGCTCGGCCGTCTCCGTTCGCCTTCCTGCAACCATGGCTCTGCCTGCTGCGTTTGCGCTTTTTACTGCGTGGGGCCTGGCTGGCCGGCCCTTTGAAACTCCCTGCGGCAGCAGCTGGACGCGCCAGTGGGTGTAGGGCCCCCAGCTCAGGCGCGCAGCGGGGGCGAGCGTCCTGCGCAGGTCCAGTCCCCAGTGAGCCCCAGGGCAAGTCAGCGGCTGCCTCCCCTTCCCCCTGCCCCTCTGCTTGGTTCTTCCTGCTTCTCCAAATTCAGCTGCTGGGTTCTAGGTCCTTACGACATTCCCTTGGGGACATCTGTCCCCTCACACCCTTCTTCTGCCATCGGGGTCTGCAGTGACGTGGTTCCTCACTTGATGTGTTTTGCAGATCACACCTGGAAGCTTTTCTGTAGTCGGTCTCAGTGTTGGTAATATTTTTTCCCCAATTGAAGATGTTCCTGTAAAGAGCGACCTTTGGCCCTGGCCGGGTAGCTTGGTTGGTTAGTGTTGTCCCAATATGCCAAGGTTATGGGTTCCATTCCCAGTCCCGGCATGTACAAGAATCAACCAATGAATGCATCAATAAGTGGAACAACAAATCGATGTTTCCATCTCTCTTCCTCTCTGAAATCAATTTAAAAAATTAGAAGAAAATTTAAAAAGCTAATGTCTAGCACGTCATGAAAGAAAGAACATCAAATACTGAACAAGGAGGAAGGACACGCTGGGTAAGGGCTGGTTCTGCGCAAGGAAGAATGGCAGCCTAACGCTGACGGGCGGTGTTCTGTGACTATAACTAATGGGTGTTTGAGGAAATTATTATCCAGTTTGAAATTTTGAGTAGCTGATATAAGCAGTCACATATACTCTCAGACATCTGTTTCACTCTGCCAGTACCTGATTTGACAGAAAAACTGAATTAGCTCTAATTGCTTTATTGCCAGATCGAAGCAAACATCTTTTATGAACCAAACACCTTCATGCCTAAAAGAAATAGTTTTTAGCCCTGGCTGCTGTGGCTCAGTGGATTGAGCACCAGTGTGCAAACCAAAGGGTCGCCGGTTCTATTCCCAGTTGGCACATGCCTGGGTTGCGGGCCGGGTCCCCAGTAGGGGGCACACGAGAGGCAACCACACATTGATGTTTCTCTCCCTCTTCTTCCCTCCCTTCCCCTCTAAGAATAAATCGATAAAATATTCTTTAAAAAAGAAGTGGCTTTTAGACTCTGCCATATGGACTGTGACTTTGTAAGAGACATTTAATGCCGCTCTGTGGATATTTCTAATGCCATACTCAGTAAAAAGCCATTCTGTGTGTGGATGTGGTTTCACAACATCTTTGCAAAGACCGTTGCCACACAAACTACGACTCCGGTGGTTGGTTCACTGCAGTGAGTCTGGGCTGGACCACGAACCGTCCCACTTTCTGATAAAAGCGATTCTGTTTCCTTCGGCAGGCCGGCTCGCACCCGTGCGGCGCCCGTCGGCGA
Organism: Mormoops blainvillei; assembly: GCA_004026545.1. Classification (NCBI taxonomy): domain Eukaryota; kingdom Metazoa; phylum Chordata; class Mammalia; order Chiroptera; family Mormoopidae; genus Mormoops; species Mormoops blainvillei. The sequence continues at coordinate 20,350 of PVJD01006160.1, read as the reverse complement.
GGCCCACAGCAGCTCGCCTCTTGCCTTTTCTAATTTCCTACTGACCAAGTCAGCACGGCGTTTGCTCCCCGAGGGAGGCAGGTGAGGGACAAGGGTTGACGTGTCATTCAAGGTGACTTTCCTGGCAGCCGCACGTAAACTGACTCCCGACAGATAGGGCTCTTTTGTTGTCACCAAGGCATACTTAGTGTGACCCCAGCAGGTCTGGGCCGCAGTGCGAAAACCAGCCAGTGATAATTAGGTGAGCAGTTCTCGCGTTCCATTCGTGCGAGGACCTATTTTCCAGTGGCCTTTCATAACGTGTGGCAGGGTGGCGTCACTGCATGGAATGACACATGACAGAGAAGGTGAGTGTTTATGTCAGATATGTTTACCAAGAGGAATGCAAAAATGTTTACACGCCATTTTCAAATGTGAACTTGAGTTTTCTGAAAAAGCTGCACAGCATCCTTATTTTTCTCACTACCTCAGAAAGAAGGGAATTTGGCAGAGCTGTTTGCAGGCGCCTGTGTTCCGGGTTTGGCGCTGGCGGTTTTGCTTTGCCATTCGAGGGAATTCATTCCAGCCTCTAATCGTTAGCTTCGCTCACTGTAGGGGAGAAGGCGTGCCTGAAACTTCTCTGAAGGTCTGCCCCAATCTGTGTTTCCTTTGCTTCATGCTTCTCACCACCCATCGTGCCTGGAATCGGGATGACGTGGGCTGGGGGCTCTGGGGCAAGCAGGTGGATCACCACTGAAGCCAGGTGACGGGTACATGGAAGCCCGTCACTGTTCGGTCTGCATGCGCTGTATTTGAACGGTCCATGATAAAAACATATATACATAAATAATCTCCAGTCCTACCCTTGAACCCTTTGACCTGTGCCTCAGTTGAATATCTTCCGTTTCCCACTGAACCTTTTCATCTCAGCCTGTCGACAGCCAAACCCATCGGCCTCCTCACAGACAGGCTGCTCTCCCGTTGCGGGCCTCCGCGTCACCCCTGACTCACTGCTCTCCCTGAGCCCCACATCCGCTGAATCACGAGCCCTGTCTGTCTCCTTTCAACGCGCTCCCTGTCTGAGCCGCCCCGGGAGCGCAGGGCTCCACCTCAAGGCTAATTTTCCTAGAGCCTCGGAACGGCCATCCCAGTCCTGGGGACCCGTTGCTCCACACTCCTCCCACTGGAGCCAGGGGCCGTTTTAGAGTGTAACTTCACTGCTGCTCTGACGTTCCCTCGCTCAGAAGAGTCCGGCAGTTTCCTGTGGACGGTGACATCATGTGTGACGTCTGGGGGACGTCTCCTGACGCCCACTTGTGCCCTTTCCTGAGTCATGTGACTGCTCACCACGGTACGCTGGCCTTCACTGCAGAGCGTCCATCATCTTAATCCCCTCATTCTGTCCCCACTGTAAAGCCGGATGCTCATGGCCTCACACTGGACCCACACGGTGGCCTCCTCAGACCGCCCAGCCTCCACTCTTCCCCCCGACCCCACCCACGTTCCCGCTGCTGTGTCCGCTCACCTTCCTCGAAGCCTGGTTCTTGCCTTGAGCACAAACCCAGGTGCCAAGGCTCGGCTTTGCAGTCCTGTCTGGCCATTCTGTCACCAACCGGACTTGGCCACTCTGGTCAAACACGAAACGGACGGGGTGAGCCCGGAGCCAGGTTCCGACTCAGCCCACAGCGCCAAGTGGGGCAGAGCATTGGTCTAGAACTCGGGCCCCCCCAGCAGCTGGCAGGCTGGGTTGGGACTGGGAGGCGACCGGCCCTCAGAGACGCCAGCAGTTTTATCTTTGCTAGAGCTCAGTCAGTGGTCAGGGCAGGGGGATCTGGAGGGAGCGGGAGGACGATGGAGAGGAAGGGACCCCCGTGCCTACTGCCTATTTCATTTCTCACTGAGAGCCTCTCCCCCCCACAGAACTGGAGGCAGAAACGACACCACAGGCAGAGCCCAGGGGGCGGCAGGGCAGGGAGGCTGGGGTGGGGGGAGCGCTCCGTGAGTGTGAACCCGGCGGCCGCCCGGGGTCCTGGTGCAGAGTTGGGGAGTCAGGAGCACAGGCGGGGGTCCCGTCGTGGCCCTGCGCCCAGCACCCAGGACAAGCAGACCCGCTGTGGTCGGTGTGCCATTCCAGTGACCCCGAATGGGTGCCTTCAACACAACAGGAGCATTGAGCCCATTGTGTCCTCAGGCAAGAAGGTCGGGTTTCAGATGAACCTGTGATGGTGGAGTATCGGTTGCTACATTCCAGGAATGGGCCAGATTACTAACGATTTAAGCAGTTTAGGGAAATGGGCAGAAACAGGGCTAATGACATTCAGCCGCACAAAGCTGGAAGGTCCCGAGTTAAAGTCCCCTCTCTAATACGTTTAAATGGAGCCTTAATGGAATTGCTGAAAATAATGAGGGGAGAGCCCTGGGGCTCAATCACAACGTCTCCTCTTGCAAATGGGGCACCTCCTTCTGGAGCTGAGGAAGGGACCGTGCCCGTCTGTGAGAGAATAAGGTCCTCACAGCCCGCTCAGAATCCAGTGCAGCCCTGGGCTGTCGCCACCCAGAAAGTGAGTGTTGTTAAAAAAAACAAGCGAGGGAAATAGCAGAATATTTTTTAAAAGGCATTTTTCACCCTCTTCCTGATCTGAGGACAAAAAACATCTTTCAACTTTGGCTCAGGGGTCAGGTGTTTGCATGGGGCCTCCCCAATTCTTTTCATGCTTTTGTCCTCACACCTTTGCTGACTTGGAACTTTTCTGTGTTGTGTATTTTTGCGATGAGACTTCTGGATTAATTACCGGGAGAAGGAAGAGCAAAAAGGGATGCAGTAATTTTGAAGTTTGCACTAATTCAAGCACAGACAGTCAAGGACATGTGAGCTCCGGCTGGCCTTCAACTTCATAAAATCGGAAACAGACTCAAGCCACAGATCACCCCCAAACAAAGGGCCCACAAAGCCCAGAAGGGTGAAGACGGGCCCAGAGGTGTGGCTGGAGACCGAGAGCTGGAGAATCCGGTTTCTATTCATCCAGCTGCAATACAACGGTGTCATGATTGACTAAATACATGCTTAACCCACATCCTAAGACTTTTCTCTCTCATTCCTATAACCAGTGACGGACACAGAGAGAGAGATCCCTCAAATATTGTGGCTACCGGGCACTTAGAATGCGGCTGGGCCTATACATAGCCTGGGTGCCTGAGAAAAGACTGTAAAATGTTAATAGATTTTTATGTTGATTACATAATTGAAATATTTTTGATGTGTTGCATTGAATACAATGTATTATTAAAATGAGTTACCCTTTTCTTAATATGCCCCTAGAAGATAGAAGTCACACGTAGCTTCCGTCACGTTGGACAGGCCTGCTCCTGACTTCAGACAGTGGGACACATTCCCAGGAAGCAGTTTGCATCCCCCTTGTGAAGTTTCAGGGGAAGGAGAGCAAACCGATCACCTAGAAGTTAGTTTTCATTTTCTTTTCTCAGGGATAGGTCAAACTGCTCAAGCCCACCTGTTACTTGGCGTGGATGTGTGGGGCCCTTGAAAGCCTGTGGTACAAAAATTAATTAATAATATTTAAGAAGCGCAGCTGGGAGATGTAAAGGACAGAGAGAACGAGACTAATTCTTTGGGCATAATTTCACATGAATTAAACCCATAAAGTCCATATAAACCTTCACCATGGCTTGTGAAAACCTCGTTATATCTCAGAAGACAGCAAAGTGCCACCATTGCTTCATGCTTGTATGCCAGAGGAAACTGAGAAAGTGTTCACCCCAGTAGAACACTGAACTCTCTATTGTGCCCCAAACTACTGTATCTGGGTGGGGGTGGGGGGGTGAGGAGCAGAAGTCTTTCTGATGATGTGATGACGGACCCTTTGTTTCCGGAGTGAGTCAGAGAGACGACTGTGATTAAGCCTCATGCAGAGGCGGGGCAAGGGCGTGTGGACGGGCACAGGATGAGGCACGAAGCTGCGAGGCTGCAGAAATGCCCCCTCACTCCCCTTGGGACGTGCCCTGAGGTGCAACAGGTCGCCTCTTGCAGTCAGCTGCCCTTTTAAAACCACAAATGTGAGAAGCAATCACTTAGGGAATCCTTTTTTCTGCTGTTTTCCAAATGAGAAAACTGATTTGCATAAACGTGCAAACTCAAAGTGATTCTGAAAACAACTAATGTGTATCATTTTAGACAATTCTAGACATTCTAGACACTGCTATCATTGAAATTTACCAATAAAACAAATGGGATGATAAACTACTTAGGGCCAAATATGGACAGCTGAGTAACTGACTGAAACACATTCAACATCCTTACTGAGACCATCCAATATCCGTTTTTATACTTATTACGCGACTGTTTCATTCTCTACGCTAGAAACAGCTACAGTTCTACTTGGAAGAGTCAGCATTATTTTCAACAGGGTGTCAGAAATGACCTTGGGCCATGTTGGCAGGGCACAGAGGGAAGAAGCCACCTGATTGAAGGTCGGACTTGGCCTCTTAAAGAAACTGTCTATCCTAAGTGAGCCCTAGCGCTTCTTTTAGGTAAAAATAGGTTACCCTGTGCGCTCTGGGGCTGACAATCGTTTTTAAATCTTACTAATCTTCTCTGGAATTAAACCTGCGTGATTCAGAGAGGAAATGTCTGGAACATTTACTAATCCCTGAGTGCCCTTCTTTCTATATTAAAAAAAGGATTACTAGTTAATGTAATTGTTCCTTTTCAAATTACTGGCAGAATTGCCAAATGTTTAGGTTGAATCACTGAGTGATCACGACTGACTTCATAAAGAGTTCATCCACCAGGTCAGACCTAAAAGAGCAAGCGTGTACTTCCAAGACTCTGGGTCTAGCATGTACTGGAGTTTAGAAAGAAAGTACAAAACCTGACAAATTTAAAACTGGTCAACGCGTATTCAAATTTAGAAAGAAAGTACAAATTTAAAACCGGTTTTGTATTTGACTCTCTGCTTATCCCCGTCACAGAAATGTGAGAACCAGAAAGACCTTTCGTAGAGGCAGCTATACAGGGCGCTGTTGGGGAGCCCCCACAATGAAGCCCAATTTTCCGACCTCTGAACTTGACTCTGCAACTTAACAAGTGTGTAGTATCAGGCAAGATACTCACCTTCCCGGAGACCCAGTTTCCCTCACTTATGAAAGAGGAGTAATCCTAACTGCAGCAGACCCCTTACAGGGTTATGCACAAAAAGGAGACTCAGTAATTGCCAGCTGTGACCGTTTAGTCCAGTGCCTGGGCTTCCTGGGTGAAGGAACTGCAGGAAGGGGAAGGGGTGGTCCCACCATTAGGTCGAGACAGAGCCACAGCTGGACTTTGGGTGCTGTGCTCTTAGCACTTCTCAGCTCGGTCCCGTGGGGTTTTCGATTATTCCTTCCCATCGTCCCATTGCACTTCTTTGTTAAAGGCCCGAATGCAACTCAACGCCAACACCTACAGAGCAGGACAACATAGCCCGCACTTTAGTAATTAAAAAACTATGAAACCGAATCAATCGTAGTAAGTGCGTATCCTAAGAAACCGTTAACTGGCCTGAGTGACTGGTCTTTCTTTAAACCTTAACCTCATGTAGACGGCTTCCAGGGTGCTTGCTTCCCTTCTGAGCTCCACGTGTTTTCTTTCAGTTTGTCTCCCTCTGCTGGATTAAAAAAAGACTACTTGCTTTTATTTTCAGAATCACTGGATTGTTTGGGATAGGTTTTGCTCGAGTTCATGTTGTGGAACTTCTAGAAAACCGTCTTGCCAGGATGAGAGTCTTTGCATTGTCTGGTCCTGTTTAATTCACAATTTCATTGTTATCATGGGTTGGAGACTTAACAGGATGAATGTTATTTTTCCACGTCGTTACGCATTTAAGGCATCGAGAGTTTGGGATTTTCAGGATTAGGTGAAAACAGGTCCATGTCAGACATTTAGTCCAGTTCCTGCCTCCACGCTCTGCATCGGAAATCAGAGAAAAGGGCCGTTATGATTAACTTGAAGACAAACATTCATTCTTACGATGCGTATGTGGAGAGACTCTACGCTTCTTTTATACTGAGGATCGACAAGTGTCATTGTCCCTGTCATCATTAAAAACCCACGTTCCGATGGCCGCCTGCGGCCCAGGGCCCCGCCGAGGGCTGGTCCTGTCCCGCTTTCACACTCACAGCGGTTCAGCCACCGGCGCTTCCGGGGGCGGGCATAGGAAGTGAAGGCGCGGCGCCCAACGCGACGTCCCACAGCCAATCAGAAGACGGCGTCGACTTGACGAAAGCAGCTAATCATAACGCGACGTCCATCAGCCAATGAGAAGGCGGTACCCGACGCCGCGTCCAACAGCCAATCAGGAGGCGGCTCCGGCGCGTCGTCGTGGCCAATCAGAAGACGGGGCGCCCATTCAAATTGTGGGCTCCTGGGGAGCGGGCGCTGAGAGTTGCGGGCGCGGTGTCGGGGCGTCTCTGCAGTGGGAAACGTGCGAGGTATGGATGCCGTGGGGGGTGCGCGGCCGCGGGGGGGCCGTGCGTGGTGCGGGAGGTGGTCTCGGCTCGGGGCGCCTGCGCCGCGAGCCCCAGGGTCCCGGTCCCCGGGGAAAGGAGAGCGGGCGGGCGCGGCGGCCGGACCTCAGGCCCGGTGCTGTCACGGCGGGAGGCTCGCTGGCGGCGGCGCGAGGAGGTCCCTTCGCTGTTCCGCCCTCGCAGTGCCCGGCTGAGCACAGAACCCGGGGACGCTGGGGAAGGACAGGCGCTGGCTTCTTTCCCTTGCTTTCGTCCCAGTCGGGTGGAGAAACTCCCCAAACTTCCCATCGCTTCGCGTGAGGTGCAAAGAGCTTTCAGCTGCGGTGGAGCGTCCTGCCTTTCCGTTTCCTTCCACAGCAGGAAGAAGGTTCTCTACGTGGAGCTGAAAGGTCGACTGGAGAGGCTTAAGCCCAGGGTGTTATTTATTTGGAACTTGAAAAGACTTCCTTAAACACTAACTTCTGTTGTTTTGTTCCTCGACGACGGCCATCCTCCAGGGAATAGTTTGAGCAGGTGTCATTTTACAAGTGACCCAGACACGCAAATTTAAAGACTTATTTGCATGGACACAACCCTTTTGGTTCAGTTGGCTACGAGCCAGGCTTCCAGCTGTCACAACTGTTCTCATTTCTTTCAACCTTGATGCTGGATAGGTGCTGTTGACGGGCATTTACACACACACACCTGTGGTTTCGTCTTGGTCTCAGCCTGTTGAACAATCAGTGTTGTGGCTGGAGCAGCCCTCGTGGTTCTTATTATGACTGTACGGCGCCCTTCAGCAGTACCCATCGGGAAGCTTTGAAGAAAGGAAAGGTTTATTACTCACGGGATTGGGGTCTGCTTCCACCACGGGGGAGTGTAGCACCAGAGTTCTGGCATGTTGGTAGCCGTGGCTCAGAGGGCCACCCAGAAAGCTTCCATGGGGTTCTGGATTTAACAAGCTTAGGACGCTTATGTGTGTGTCATGTGCTCTGACTCCCGGGATCCCTATCAATGAGTGAAGCCCACAATGTCCCGTCCTCACAGCCCCACTCCGCCCCGCCCTGCGGACTCCATCCACCTCCCAGCGGGCCTCCTCTTTCCTGCTGCCCCTGTTTGTCCCAGCATCCTTGTCTTGTCCAAACAACCTGCCTTCTCACGACGTGCCCGAGGTGGGACAGCCTCAGAGCTGCCATTCTGCCTCCAGGGACGCTTCAGGCTCAATTTGCTTTGGGACCCACGAGGTCACCCTCTTGGCGTCCAGGGTCTCTGCAGGCCTCCCTCGAACCCCACATTTCAGGTGGATTGATTTTTTTTCCCTCCTGGCCTTCTTCCCTGTCTGACATCTGTACGTGGTAACTGGGGATAGAAGGTGTGGCGTTCTCAGCCTTGGTCTCTGGTGACACTGCTGTGCTCTTGGTGACCTTTCCTGACTCTCCCACTGCTGCGCTGCCAAGTCTCAGTCATCTCTCCGGCTCTGGGCTGAGTCTCGGTTTGAACTGATAACTGAGCCAAGGTGGGCGATGCCTTTCCAGTTTCGAGGTCTTCATCGTCTGACCTGAAGTCGTGTGTTTCTCCTGTGGCCGTCTCTGTCTCCTCGCTGTTCGGACGCAGTCCTGCCCTGGCACTTCCCTCCTCCACTTTCGTCAGAAGTCGTTTCAGGTCACTGCTGCCTTCTGCCAGGAAGACACTGCCACCTGCACGTCTTAGTTACCGTTATTTCTTCCACCAGTTTTCACTCCATCTCCCGAACCTAGCCCAGTTTCTGTATGACATTTGTGGTGTACAGACTAAACAAATAGGGAGATAAAATGCACCCTTCCTTGTCTGAGACCTTTGCCTCTAGAAAACCCTTCTGTCACTCTGTTCTGTCCTGACGGTGGCTCCCCGTCCACAGTCCAGGCTCCTCACCAGGAGGATCAAGTGCTGAGGCCGGCCCATGTCCTTCAGCACAGCCCATGACTTCTCATGACGGACGCAGCCAGCGGCGTTGCTGCAGTCTGCGAAACATGGACCAACCTCCCGAAAGCCTTTGGGGCTCAATAGCACCCACGAGTACTCGCCATGAGCCCCCGCACGCCTCCCCTGCTCCCAGCCCGGCTCGCACGTGCTGCCTTTCCAGCCCCACGGAAGGCGGGCGGCTCTGCTGCACCACCCAAGCGCCACGCTTCTTTCTTGGGTGGAAAATTCCAGCATCAGCCCTGTACTTGCTGCACTCCTTGGTGTCTCCTCTCACGGTGGCTGGGGTGTGTGTGGAACATTCCCAGTCCATAGGCTACTGTTTTGTTTGTCGTATAGGTTGACACATTCTTGTTAGGGTTTTCACAGGTGCATTCTCTGTGGCTTGAAATAATTCTAGCCGTATCCTATGAAGCATTCCTGTATTTCACATACATTCAATGGGTATTATAAAAATGCTTTGCCTTAGTCTTTCACTTAGGTGCTAGGGTTTCCCTTAATCTGCCCCACCCCGACTCCCACTCCCCAGCCTGGAGGTATTTAAAAAGAAATCTTTGCTGACATGGACTTTTTACATCTTTTAGTCACTTGGCACATTCAACCTGGTTAAGGGTGTAGGCATGTTCCTTCTGGACTAAGGAGATAAGAATGAGGGTCTTGTCTTTCAAAGCCATAGTATTTACATACTGGGGACTTAATTGGTGTTTGTTAAATAACGATCCTAAGCTCTTGGAGGGAAGGTGTTTGTCCGAAGCTGCGTGGAGGCAGCACGTAACTATTCCAACGCGTTGCTCTGGGAAGCTACTTCCACAGAAAGGTCCTCGTATTTTTAAAGCCCGTTTGTAGTCTGTGTGATATAATTTTTTTCTCTTTGTAATTTAACAGGTACTTTTGGAAACCCATAGGCTGGAAGTCAAACGAACGTCCAAAGAAGAGCTTCGGTTCATTGACAGCCTGCTTTGGAAATAACTCACTGCCATGATGTCAGTGCATGTGACACAGAGTCGGAATAACAGTGACATCCCCAGTGACCCTTCTTCCCAAAAGAGCTCGTCCCTGAATGACCTCAGCCTCAGAAGCAGCCTGAAGCTGCCCTTGAAGTCGGACATGTCCGCACGTGAGAACGACGACCCGTCGAGGAGCTCGACCAGGAAAAGCAGAGACATAAACTGCACTTACGTTATTTCTGCCTGTAAAACACCCGAGGACACGCCCCTTACCCCTAACCCTGCAGGTCGGCTGACCCTTCAGAGGAGGGTTACAAGGAACAAAGAATCATCGTTGCTTGGAAGTGAGGTGGGAGAGTCACCTGGAAAAATGACAGGAACACGTCTTACGTTACAACGCTGTGCGCGGACAGGTTCCGAGGACAAGCGGACGGCAATGCGGAACGTGGGAGCAGCTTCACAGGAAACTAGTGCAAATGTAAAGATTGTCAATAATGTTAAAAACTCTCTCACTGCATCTTTGGTGCCCTCAGCCAAAGGCACAAAAGACACTGAACCGGTGGCTGATGAGAAATACAAAGAAACATTTTCTACTCTCAGGAGGGCAGATGACAGTGTGGCACTGAAGTACTTGAGTCACAGCACCCCCGTCGGTTCCCAGAGTCAGACTGAAGTTGTTCGATCAGGACACTTGGCCACGAAACCCATACAGAGCAAGTTGGACATCAAGGTGTCGGGACCCAGAAACTTGCACCATAGAAGCATCGGGAAGGATATTGTGAAAGACGCAAATAAATTTGGAAGCTTAGAAAAAAGGACACCTACAAAATGTATTGCAGAACCCAAGTTGACCCCACGGTGTGGCACGCCTCAGCTTAAGAACCGGGTGGCACCCGCACCGAGAAACAGCACGTCCAGCTTTCAAGTTCAACAGAAGCCGAAAGGTCCTCTTCTCGCAAATAAAAGGGAAGGGCCCCAAGAACATACGCGTCCTCCCCAGGAAGAAACTGCAGTTCAGGGCGCCGCTGCAGAAAGAGACCCCTTAAAGGTGGAGAGCAGCCAGGTGACGGTGGCAGTGCGCGTAAGGCCTTTCAGCAAGAGGTACGTCACACCTTTTAAATCAGGGCCAGGCTGGTGGCGTGAAAAGCCCCCGATTCCTCTCTGTCTTTGAGGAGTCCTTGTGCACGTGCGTCGTCACACTCGTCGGTGATATATTGTGTAGAGAGATCTCTGAGGTGGCGTTGCAGTGTGTCGATTTTTTTGGATGATTGGCTGTAAGTTTTAAAAATCCCCATATTTTTGAAATCACCATATTTTGCAAAGGTGGGTTTTCCTAGATATGCTGCTTTTAAAAAGCCTGAATAGCATAAGCCTCTAATGCAGTCTGCTCTCAAGTCTGCACTACATGGTGGCATCGCCTGCCTTCCCCGTCAGAAGAGCCACAGTGGGTCTGTCATCCCCAGAGGTCCTGCCAGACCCTGTCTGAAGCGGTGACTGACCCCGTCATCACCTTGGAAACAGGTGCTTGTAGGTGTGGTGACTTGTCAGATGCGATTCTCACGGCAAAACGATCTCTTTCGAAGTATCGTGGGTGGGACAGTCACAGGTGGCAGCTGGGCTGGAGAAGACGGACATGACAAAATGTGCTTGTGGCATCTATTTTCAAACATTTTATGGGGCAACTGAAAAACTTCAGTGAGCAGTTTTTCCATCCGTGGTGTCTAAGCAAGAGGACCTGCTGGGCACTGGGGCGGAGAAGCAGGCTCCAGCTTGAACCTAAAGGGTCAGTGGTTAAAGGCAAGTCACACAGTGAAACAGAGCCTTTGGGGACAAAAGGGGGTTAGTGATAAGGGGCGGAGCTGGGGGTGTGCTGCTCAGAGTGGGGAAACCTCACAGAAAAGCCTTAAGAGCTGTGAAGGGAAGCGAGGTGGCCGGAACAGCAGGCCGGTGGGGGCCGGGCCCGAGGTGGGCGGACAGTCCCCGGGCTCAGCAGACACACCCTGCCCGCATGGCAGGTGGAGGACACCCGTCTCAGTGGCAAGGAGGTGGCGTCCAGCCTCAGTGTTGATCTAAAGCAGAGCTGGGGGCAAAAGAGGGACATCTGGGGCCAGACCAGGACATAATGTTTTCTGTGGACTTTGAGCGCGTGGGAGGTTTCCTCTGAGTCCGAGAGGGATGGAGGGTGGATGAGAAGGCCGTGGCTCTGAGGGAGATGCTGGGCGTGGGAGGGACCTGTGCAGCAGTGGGAACGTGGCGACAGTGGTAAGGTGCCAGAGGCACCCACGAGTCACACTGATGTTTAACAGTGTTTGCTGAGATGACGCGCACACCTTGCCAACTTTCTGTAGACTCGTACTTCTGAAATTTCTTTACAACATAATAAAAATAAGTGTCCAGACTTGAACCGAAGTGGACAGGTGGGTTACAGTAGCGGGAAGAGGGAGAGCTCGAGAGAAAAAGGGAGGGGACGGGAGGCTGTGGGAGTGGGGTCCGTTTTCCGGGCGAGAACCCTGAGCTCCGCCCTCCCTCCGAGCGGCGGCCCGGGAGCCCCAGGAACTCGACCTGGAAACGCGCTGTAGTGCAGTTTGTGGCTCCACATTTTCCACGTAAAACGAAAAGTGTGACCTTGCCCCGGACAGGCGCTGCCTTGACCTAGTCCCGAGGTCCATGGCTTCTGTGGGAGCTGTGCTCGGAGTTGCCACAGTAACTCGGTGTTTTCCTCTGTGCTCCTGTCCGAAGGGAGAAGGACGAGAACGCGTCCCAGGTGGTCTTCATGAACGGGGAAGAAATAGCCGTGAGACATCCTGACATGAGGCACGTGTACAGCTTCGTGTACGACGCCGCGTTCTGGTCCTTTGATGAGGGCCACCCTCGCTACGCCAGCCAGGCCGTGGTGTATGAGGCCCTGGCAGCGCCCCTGCTCGCGTGCGCGCTGGAAGGCTACAACGCCTGCCTCTTTGCCTACGGGCAGACCGGCTCTGGGAAGTCCTACACGTAAGTTTCATTGCAAATGCAACTCTACAGAAAGCTTCACTTTTTTTTTTTGTCCTCACCCGAGGACATGCTCATTGATTTTAGAGAGAGGGGAAAGGAGAGAGAAAGAGAGAGACAGAAATTTCGATGTGAGAGGGAAGCATTGATCAGTTGCCTCTCATACCTGCCTAGACCTGGGCCCGAATCCACAAGCCGGGCATGTGCCGTGACTGGGAGTCAAACCTGCAGTCTTTTGGTTTGTGGGACGAGGCTCCAACCCACTGAGCCTCACCAGCCAGGGCAGTTTACATCCTTTGTGAGAAGCATTGTGGTTCGGTAGAAAGCATGTAGTTTTGAAACCATGTGGATCCGGGCTCAAATCTCATTGGTTTTACAAACCAGTCCAGTTGCTTAACCTCTGGGCTTCAGTTTCTGTTGACCTTGGAAATATCATTGGCCCCATTTTCCTGTAAATGGCATTTCCGTGTAAACTGAAGCCCAGAGAGGCTCTCCTGTAAGCACTGTTGTGAGAATCAGGGTCAGCCATCCAGCGCGAGGTTCGGCGAGGACACCTGCCTACGAGGGACCAGTCAGCGTTTCAGTAGCAGCCAAGCTTTGCGGAGCGTTCCCTGCGTCCAGGCACCGGGCTAAAGCGCGCTCACAGCCCTCGGGACTGGCGTTCTTGTAGCTCCCCTCTTACAGGCGAGGACACTGAGGTTCACTGAGGTTAAGTATCAGTCCACGGTCACAGAGCTGGCAGGTGGTGAAATCAAGGTTGAACTTGGGCCGATTGGGCTCCAGGGCCCCAGTGCTTAGACATAAACGATGAGGCTTGATTAGCGACTCCCCACGCCCTCCACCCATTTCCCCAAAAAAGAACTTTAAAAACCTAATTGGTTTTTCTTCTACCCTGTTCACAATATATTTTCCAGGATGATGGGATTTGGTGAAGAACCAGGAATCATTCCACGATTCTGTGAAAATCTTTTTGCTCAAGTAGCCAGAACCCCAGAGGTATGTTCTCCTGGCGTCTGTAAGCCTTCACGTCCGGCTAGAGAAGAGGCCTGCCAGGCGGAAGCTCAACCCCGCCTGTCTCAGTGACGATCCCAGCTTACCAGGCAGGCGGCAGCGCCCCGGGTCCTGCCTGCTGCACCCCACGGGCCTCCCGTCCTTTCTCCTCCTCCCCAGCCTTTCTGGCCTTCTCTCGTCCTCCCCTTTCTGACTGGCCGTTTTATTTACTGTCACGAGCCCTCACTGCGGTTCTGAGTGGTCAGCTGCTCTCACCTTCTGGAGGACAAATTTGCCCGAACTGGGACACCTCATGGGCAAGGGTCTTGTCCACTTGTGAATTCGGCTGTTTTGTTACTGCTGAGTTGTCGGAGTTCTTTATGTGTTCTAGATTCCAGGCCCTCATCAGATACATAATTTGCAAAGAGTGCAAGGACTTTGGAAATGAATCGCACTCTGTTTCTGTTCTGACTAGGTTAGATACCACTTTGAAATGAGCTTCTTCGAAGTGTATAATGAAAAAATCCATGACCTTCTGGTTTGTAAAAGTGAAAGTGGGCAGACGAAGCAACCGGTAAGATGAAAACCATTTATTATCTGTTGTTATTTTCTGTTTTTATAATGCATGCAACTGTATTGGTTCTCAAGATGATTTATATGGCTTAGATTTTTACTAAAATGCTGCTGTATGATAACTAGTGCTTGGGATCCACAGTCTCATAACTATATTGTTATATAGAAAAGAAGCTCAACATTATCACTAGTGGAAATTGTTAGTTATTAAATTTAACCTTTTTATTTTAAGCAAGTATTGTGTAAATTAAAGATAAAATATTTGTGCCAAGAGGTAGCTGGACAACTGAAACACTCAATCCCAAAAAGTCTATAAAGCTAAAATAACAGTAAAAGCTTACGAAAATTGTGTTGTTATTATAGCAATGTCCTTCACTGGATTGTTTAGTAAATTGATATCCTATAGATAATATTTCCTATGAAATAGAAAACTTCACAAATACATAAGCTTTTTGAAAAACTGCTGTTAGAATTAAAATTTTTTAACTTTGAAAAGGACCTTGGGAAGCAAGAACCTGCCATCGAAAGGGGCCCGTGACGTGCTCATGGTCCCACACGTGACTTGGGGCAACACTCCGAATGTCAGGCGCAACTTGGCATTTTCTTCTGTGACTTGTGTGGTTTGAGATTTCTGGTCACAGAGTGTAAACTGTGTCGTGTAAACGGACACAAAATGTGACGTGTCTGGACTGTAGTGGACACAGTTTGGAGAGGTAGTTAAGGCCGGTGGGCAGTGGCCACTGTGGGATGTCAGCGTGAAGACTGTCGGTGGTGTGCAGGTAGCGGCTGTGGTGTGAGGCAGGTTTAACGCCTCCAGGTTTGCTTTTGTGAGACCCTTTAGGGTTATTCCTGTGTAAAATGAAGATGCCTTTACCTTAAACTCAAAATACAGGGAGAGCCGCTGAGAACGGCCTTGCGCGAGCCCCATCCTCACTGCCCTCCCTTTGCTCCCATCAGCTGCGCGTCAGGGAACACCCCGCCTCCGGGCCATACGTTGAAGCTCTGGCCGTGTAAGTAGCATGTTAGCTGCATGTTTTCCGGGTTGTCTGTGCCTTTCTCAGCCCCGGTGAAGGCCTGGCCTGGTGCGTTAATTGTGCTGAGCAGGAAAGAGCTCCCCTCACTGCTCTTTATAGCGAGCCCTTCAAGCTGACGAGGAGGCGGCGCTCAGGTGAGCCCCGAGCTGCAGGTGGGAAACCTCGGGCAGTCATGCGCTTTGTCTGTCAGCGCTCCCGGAGCGCTTCTGAAAGGACGGGAGCGAGGGGAGGCGGGGGCTCCCTCCTTCAGTGAGCCTGGGTTTGGGCTGAGCCCCGCACACCCTAGCGTCCTCCCCAGCACGTCCGTGCGTGTCGTTGTGTGTGTACCTGTGGTCTCAGGACTCAGACTTGAAAGCGGTCATGTGAAGATGCTAAGGTGCTTTGCGCTCTTAAGGAAAATCATGCTATTTATTTTATGAGAACAAGAGTGTAACTGTCAGTAAAACTGATTTTGCGTTTTTACTTTTTAAAAATAGGAATGCTGTCAGTTCTTACTCTGATGTCCAGGTAAGAGTGATTGTATTTTGTCTTCTTTCCACTAGAAAAAGTGATCGTAACCATTACATATATAAGAGTGTTTCTCCTTAATTGCTGTTTGCAGTAAGTGAAAGGTTAATCTTGTTCATTTATCATAAGAATTGCTCTTCGGGACTGAAAGTAAAAATTGACCATCATGTCAACTTGGAATTATAGAAAGTGCCTTTCAGAGTTAGTATTTTCTGACTCAGCGTTCAGTGATAGACAAACATAGGCAGTGGGGCCGCAGTCACGGACCGATACACATTCACTGATGGTTTCCTCTTATGAGCCAGCGAACACGCGTGTCACCGCGGTGCTCGGGGCACATGTTCTCGGTATGTCCCCAGGCACCACGTCGGCAGGGCTGACCTCTGTCTCCGCAGGGCTGGCTGGAGCTGGGGGCCAAGCAGAGGGCCACGGCCGCCACAGGGATGAACGACAAGAGCTCACGGTCCCACGCGGTGCTCTCCCTGCTACTCACCCGCACCCAGGTGGGCCCACTGCCCGGGTTCTCGAGGTTTCTCTAAACCAAAGGCAAAAGGCCCTGACGTCAATACATAAGATAATGGATTTCAAGAAATAGACACGATAACTGAATCAGTTTTGGTGTGTGTGGCTGTTTTCCTCACCGTTTTAAAAAATCAATAATACATACTATTTACCATGATATCGTTGATGTTGTATCGATATGTGATAATATGTTCTTAATAATACATGGTATTATTGTACAGTATTTGGAAAATCATATGGGAAAGTAGATTTTTAAAAATTCAGCCATTGTTTCTATGGCTCAAATAACCCCCTCTAAACATTTTGGTAAATTGTTTCAGTTGTGTTACAGTTACGCATAAACAAACTTACAAGACCTGCAACTGTCTCACGCTACTAAAATTCTTTGCAAAGCACTTTTTATGTCTGCCTAACATTCCGCTGACTTTTAATCCCCCGAGTTTTCCCTACCATTGGACGTTTACGTTGCTTTTGAATCCTCTGCTACTTTACCGCTGGGATGAACACCACCACTGCACATCAAGCTTTCAACCCGTTTATGGTTGTTTCCTTAATGTAATTGTGTCCTCGTGGGTTTTGTCCCTCGCAAGCCATGTCTTTCATCCTGGCACAATCCAAGCTCCATGCAGCGTGGCCTTGATTCGCTGCGCGTGACACGTGATCATGGGTGGCTTGTGCCCTCGCACGGCCTCCCTTTTGAAGACTCACAGCAATGGCGTGTCGCGAGCACTTCTGACGTGTCGTTTTCTTACCGTTCTGCCGCAGACGGAGTGTGTGGACGGGGAGGAGCACGAGCACAGGGTGACCAGCCGCGTCAACCTCGTGGACCTGGCGGGCAGCGAGCGCAGTGGCCCGGATGGGGCCTGCGGGCTGCAGTTCAGGGTGACCGGGCTTCCCCGGGGGAGGGGCCTGCCGCTGGGGCGTGGGGTCTAGGAGGCCACCAGCCAGATAGACTTCAGGGCCACAGAAAGGTCGGCCTCTGCCCACAGCGTAAGACTGCACTGCTGGGCCGGAGGGAAGCCAAAGCTCTTGGCTGTGATCGCTGGTCGGTAAAGTCAGCGAGCTTCGAGTCCTGAGAAGGCTGGTGGCCTGGGGGAGCCAGTCACGCTCCGTGAGAGAGACTTATTCCGGCGGCGACTGGACGTTACAGCGTGTTTTCCTCGTGCAGGAGGGCGTGAGCATTAACAAGTCCTTGCTGACGCTGGGCAAGGTGATATCTGCGCTGGCGGCGCACGGGAGGCGAAGGGGAGTGTTCGTTCCCTACCGCGAGTCGGTGCTCACCTGGCAAGTGTCCCTTGAACACGAAAGGGTTGTTGTGTGCCTTCGGGCCCGTTGCTTCACCCTCGGCCCGGCGCCGGGCGGCGGCAGCCCCGGTCTTCAGGGCTGCGGTGAGCAGGGAGTGACGGGCGGGACGCGCCACGCAGGGGAGCCGCCCCATCGCTGTCGGCAGCTCGTGTCGGACCTGCTCCGATCGCTGGCCGGGGTTGGAGCCCAGTGGCCTCACCAAACGCGGGCCGAGAGAGCGGGGCTCCGCTGGCTCGTGTGCGCGCGTCTCTACCAGTGAACGCGCGCTTTGCCTCTGAAGCCTCGCACTGAAATTTCGTCTGTGCGCGGGTCCAGCGTCCTGCCCTGGCGGGCCCTGGGCGGTGCTTTTGTGCTGCCAAGAAGGCCGCTGATAGGAGGCGGTGGACGGCAGTCCAACGGGCATCTCTTCCCCGAAGGCTGCTGAAGGAAAGCCTGGGTGGCAACTCTAAGACCGCCATGCTCGCCGCCGTCAGCCCGGCCGCCAGCTGCGTGGAGGAGACGCTGAGTACACTGCGCTACGCGCGCCAGGCCCGCAGCATCGTCAACGTGGCGCGCGTGAATGAGGACGCGAGCGCGCAGCTCATCCGCGGTGAGTGGGCGCCCGCACGGGCCGCGAGGTGTGTTCGGGTGGCTGGGTGGAGACTTGTGGGTCGCGTCGGCGCAGGGACACTGAAGCTGGAGGGTTAGTTGTGCCAGCGATGGAAGTTATTCTGTATCAAATGTTACCGACCATGCATCTTTTTATAAATACTTAGACTTGAAAGCAGAAATTGAAAAGCTAAAAGCTGCCCAAAGAAGCCGCCAGAACATTGACCCCGAACGATACAGGCTCTGTCTGCAGGAAATCACGTCACTGAGAATGAAGCTGCACCAGCAAGAGCGGGAGATGGCGGAAGCGCAGAGGTGGGCGGCTGGGGGGCTGGGCGGTGGGGCCGGGGCGGGCGGCCCGGTGGGTCCCCACTCTGTCCGCCCCCGCCCCCCACAGGAATGCAGCGGCCACCCTGAGACCGTCTTATTTACCCCCAAATGGTTTCGTAATCTTTACGAATTGTCTGTTGATTCTTAACCATATTTATAAATATATATTTATGTATGTATTTTTAACTCCATCATTTTGTTTGCCTCTGGAAAGAGTGTGGAAAGAAAAATTTGAAGAAGCCGAAAAAAGAAAACATCAGGAAATAAAGGAGTTGCAGGTATGAATGACCTCGATATTCTAAGTGACGTCAAAGTTAAAGGTTGCCAGTAAATACGTGCTTACCGGGTGCGGATCTATGCGAAGTAGGACCCTAAAGCGAATTAGTGTGAAGCGGAGTTAGGGTCAAGTTTGCCATCGGTCGGGCTGTCAGCTAGTAGGAAAGTTAACGTATAAACGATCTGGTTGAACAATGTTTATTAAGTGTTTCTGCTGTGCTGGGCGTGGGGGGCTTTTGTTTCCTTAAAGGATGGAAGAGACTTGAATGTTTTTGTGGAAATCAGTCCTGAACGAGATCAGAGCGGGTGGTCGGGGCAGAGGTGGTGGCGGGTCCTTGAGGACGCGGAGAAAGGGGTGCTCCCCCGAAGTCGTCCGTCCACAGCCCCGGGAGCGGGGGGACGTGAGCGGGGCTCGGAAACGTGGCTGCGACGTGTTGCGGGCCGGCGGGGAGCAGCTTCCTGGGGGCGCGGCTGTGGGGCGCGGAGTGCGGGATGTGAGGTGCTCGGGCCGGGGGCGTGGCCCATTCCATCGGAGCAGCTCACGAAGGTGGACGAAGATAAAGTGGGAGGGAATCAAAGTTGGTTCTTTGATTAAGGGCTTCATGTCCAGGCCAAGGAACTTGAGTTTCATTCTGTGGGGTGTGGGAAGAAGCCGTTGGAGGTGCTGGGCCAGGAGGTGGAGGTTTTGAGAACACCTTCCAGGAGCGTTAATCTGGTAGAAGGTGAAGTGCAGGGGAGGAACTATGAGCAGGGCCACGAGGAGCTGGGGCGGTGGCTCAGGCAGTTTGGGTCCTGAAGTCAGGCGATAGCTCCGAAGGGAGCGGCTCTTTGCAGGGGCGGTGTGTGGGTCAGGCAGACAGGCGCCGTGTCCCGGCTGGGTCGCTGCAGGACAGGGGGCGCCTCGCAGCGGGCCTGTCAGGCAGTGCACAGGGGCAACTCCGAACGTTCCCCTCCACAGAGAGATTCTAAGCAACCTTGATTTAGGGAGACTTCACTTAGAGTGACCTTAGTGTCCTCGAAAGGCCCCTCTGTTTAAGTGAATTTAACAACTTTGTGCCTGTGGTCATGGTGCATTTTTTTCTCTGACTTCTGCCAGAAAGCGGGAATTACCTTCTGTGTGGACAGCCACTCGCCAAGCCTGATCAACCTCAGCGAAGACCCCCAGCTGTCAGAGACACTGTTTTACGTGATCAGAGAGGGCACCACTACAGTCGGCAAGTGCGGCCCCACCTCCAGCCCCGACATCCGGCTGTCTGGGGTGCTGGTGGCCGAGGACCACTGGTGAGTCTGTCCTCTCAGAAAACGCGGGCACCTGCTCGGTTTCCCGTCAGTGTCCGAATCCCGGTCCAGGAGACACGTGGGTGCCAAACCCACGGGGGCTTTCTTCAGTTGCACCCCCTACCGGGAAAGTGGCACCCGAGTGTCCGTAAGGACGGTGTGGGGGCAAATGACGACACCCTTACTTGCGTTCTTGGTATGCATCACCTGTCGGTTGAGGGACGAACTTTCTTGGCGTTGCAGTCACAGGCATGGAACTAAAGGATTTGGGCTGGGCTGACCCACGTGGGACTTCCGTGTGTGTGCACTCGTGTCCCTGCTGGCAGGTGCTGTCGGGTGGTAGCATATGTGTGACCTGTCCGGGGCCCAGGTGTGTTTTTAAGGAATGTTGCTGCTTTTGCGACCTACCATGTTCACACAGAACACGTCCCAGCGTGTGGGAGTCTGCTGCCCCCGTCCCTTTCCGCCCCGTTAATCTAAAGATGAACTGGACTTCGGGGTTTGCTTCCTCTCCTGTTCTCTGGATGAGAAGGGCCTAAGGACCAGCGGGCGGCTGTCGCTGCTGCTCCGCAGCCT